>CAUJRU010001509.1:0-143673 GCA_963277665.1 Viscum album | reverse complement strand
TGAGAAATATTTAGAAGAATAAATATTTAAAACATTTGAAATGATGTTTTAGTAAAAAGTCCCTTAAAATGATCCCTTTGAAAACTCTTTCAGAAAACATGGACAAGTATAATAAATTTGTCCCAGTAGATACTGACATAAAAACAACCTCAGATAATAAAGAGATTGTGAAATTAACACTTACCAATTTGGTAACTTACAAAACATACACTCCATGAAAGAGGTATCATACAATTAATATGTAAATACACATAAATTAAATTTTATTACACAAAGAATACAATTATGGGAAGTACATAAACTACACAAAAAGTAATAGTGGCAATATGGCATGAATCTCATGGGAATAAGGAGTGAGATGAAAACCCCTTACCTTGCACATTCCTTTAGTAGAGGGTACGTTTAGCCTCCTGTATGATGACTATAGTATGTTATTAAGTTATACCAAAGCCATATTAATATTTGTGATATCATATATTATTAATTTATGACTTTATACTACCCATTTAATAATAATTTCCATGTTTTATTAATAATTTGGGTAATAATTGCTTTCTTTATCGTACGTGTTTGAACTTGATACACTTGTTGTATCACATAGATAATTATTTAAATACTTCCAGAATATAAATCATGATTTATTTATCATATATATTTAGAATATAAAAATTTATAATAGACATATATATGAAATGGAAAACACCGTTTATAGAGACGGTAGTCCGTACGTACACATAAACGTTGTTTCCGTTTTCATATAGTATTGAACGGAAGTAAGTAAATAAGATATATGTAAGTACATATATACTTATATATATAAATATATATATCTCCAGTATAATTATTATGTCATATATTACATACTTATTAGTAATATATATATTTTTATAATCGACGATGAATGATGAGCTTGGAAATGAATCTCATCGCATTGTGGATATGGTAATATTTACGTACGCACGAGCGAAAATATCATTTTTTTGATATTAATATAATATATAATTGGATGGTATATAATATATACAGAATCCTTATCATGTTATATTTATTATTTACATCAAATACACATCATTATTATACCCATCCAAATAATAATGTATTGAATAACAATTACACCATGATGTGGAGACGGTAAGCCGTACGTATGCACGTATGGTGACATGTCATTCAAAGGGTGGATAGAATAATGAATTTGGTTGTACCATAATTATAATAACATCACAGTATATAGAATATACTGGTGTTATTATTTTATAATTGAATCAAAAAATAAAAAGGAAGTGGAAGAAGAAAGGAACTTGAAAGAGGGTGGTGAAATCATTACCTCTTCTTCGGGTTCTTCCTTTTGATTTGATCAAAAGGGCTCCATAGGTTGGATTTTTGACCAAAATAATTCCTCTAGGATTAAGGGAGGATAGTCTAGAGGGTATTTGGGCAGGTTTTGGCCGAGAAAAATGGCTTAGAAGGTGTGAATTAGAGAGAAGGGGGAGTGCCCTTTTATAAGAGGGGTGAGGGGCACCTTAGGAAAAACTTAAAATATTATTTTATAATAAATTCATATTCGGTTTCTAATGGCTCAAAAGTTGATTATTTAAAGTATATGGTGGGGATAGGTCGAAAAAAAACTCAAACAAAAGGTTTTAGACATGTTTAGGTTACCATTTTAACCTTATCATTTAGATTTAACTCTAAGTTAAATAATTTAACTTTTACCGTGTTTTCTTGTATTATTACACTATATGGTTAATAAAATAACTATATACTGCCAATCAAACCCAAATTGGTTCATTAATGTTATATATATTATTATATATTTCTTTTGGAAGAACCATAGATTTTTAGGACCATTATATTAATTAATAATATAATATTTGTTTTAAAAACTAGTTTATGTCAATTTTGACACTGTTTGGTATTTGTTTTTTTTAATAATAAATACATGATTACTTCAAAAAAAAAATACATTAAATCAATACTAACATGTCATATTCACCTATAAAATTCTTTTATGTCATAAAATAATTGAAATTATATTTATTTTAATATTTATAATGCAATTTATTTGATTCTATCATGAATAATGTAATTATTGCATCATCATTGTGTCATAAATAAATTTATTTATTTACTATCTAAAAATTATAAATAAAATACCATGACATAGGAAATCTTTTTATAATTATAATTAATATTTATAATCGAATTTTTCTTATGTAAAACTTTATATTAAAAATGTTTTAGTTATTAAACATTGATTTTAACTCTTTTCACTCTTCTTTGAATTAAATAATAATAAATTTCCTAATCTAATCCAAGTGGACCTAAATGATAATATTTTATTCCTAAGGTTTTTTTGTGAAGATAATATTGTTCAATAGAAATAGGACAAGTTTTAGGGTAATATTAATATAATTTTTACACTAAATTAGCCTATTTACTTTTTACCGTGGTAAATAAAAGTAAGATGTTACTATTCAACAAAAATTATTTTTATCTTATTGAACCACATTTTACTCCTTGATATAACTGTGTCTCTCAGATTTTTGAAATTTCCCTCATAGAAGGGGTAAAATTATGTTTTATGTAAATTTCCAAATTCTCCTAGGAGGTGGGTAAAAGACGGTGAAAAAGCTTAAAAAAATTATATATATATAAATTTATTCTAAACTAACTTCAATGAATTAAATTGAACATATATAGGTATTATGTATCTATTTTGACCTTAAATAAATTTAAATAAAATAAATAATTATTTAAACAAAAATTCGGTTTTAAACTATAACTCAGTATTTTTCACTATTCATGAAAAATTGAAAGATTTCATAAAAATACCAAAAATTAGGCCTAAGAAATATTTGATATTATGAATTCAAAAATGACGTCTATTTTACCAAATACAAAACACATAAGTTGAATTAATTAATTTAAAAATTAATTCCCGTTGTCAAAACAAATAGCGTGTTTTTAAGAAATAATAACTATCAAAAGATTGACACTTGTTTATGTCTGGTTAAAATGTGAAAATATGTCCAATTACCAAAAATGTATTAAATGGTGAAAATATATTCTAAATATACTTTAAAACCACTCAAATTCATAATTTATCGCTACTAATTATTTCCATTAAAAAGAATGTTTTAATTAAAATTTAGTAATTTTCACTATTTATCAAAATATGAAAGTTATCTGAAAAGCAGCAAAATTTCACCCTAAGCTAATTTCGATATTAAGAATACAAAAATGAAATCCATTTTGAATGATAAAATATATAAAATTCAAAAAGTGGGTATTACTATTCGTAACAGCTAGTTTGATTGGTTGAGGTGTGTTATAACTCAATGTTGCGTACAACACACGCTACTGTATTATTCAAAGTGAAGTGTACCATGGAAGAATGGGGCATTACATTCTCCCCTACTTCAATAAATTGTGTCCTCGCAATTTGAAATTTTTCTTCGAAAATAAAATCTTGAAAATATAAAATATTTTTGTGTTAAAACCCACATCAGAAATTGGGTTAATAAAATTTAGTCTCAATAAGGGGAAAAGAGAAATGATAGGGTCACCACAAAATTATGATCTTGATTAGGAGAACATTTGTGGAAATTATAGACACATAATTGGAGGGAAAACATAAATATTTACAGGGAGTTATTGAGGTCATCAGTCACAAAAAATTATAGAATTGCGGGCCTCAAAGCCACCAATTTATGCTGATTTCAAATACCATCGGTTCCACAAAACGTAGGGTATTAGGATAACACATTTTTGGTATTAATATCCCTTCACTAATGTTTAATAATTAATTTAACCATAAAATAAGAGTAAATATATATATATATATATATATATATATATATATATATATATATCTGTGTGTGTGTGTATTTATATATACTTAACAGGTAGAGTTTCAACCTTCAACTAATTCCTACTACAAACTCATCTTTAACTCTAAAAGATTATATATATATATATATATATTCTATTTATCCTAATCGTATAGGGTTCCAAAAATAATGAATTTATAATTCACATATCAGACCCTTTAAAAAACTAAATTATTCAATCAAGGACATCACATGGGCTAGTGGTAGGTGATACACCCTTGTCGCCCTTCGGTTGTGGGTTCAAGTCTTGTGGCCTTTCCGGACGTGATGGGTTGCCGCCCAACCTCAAGGTTGTCCTTTTTATTGAAATCCAAAAATAATCTCAAACTAGAGTTATCCAACATACTTCTTCCGAAACTCACATTCCAAAATTTATATGGTAGGTAAACACAATGAAGATCCTTTTTTCACGTAATAGCATGTGAACACCTTCATCATGTATTCTTTTAAAATATGGTAACACCCTGAATTATCATACAACATTATTTATTATATTTATGCTCCTTTATTCCTTATATAATATTAGATATATTCCTTATATCCAAAAACATTGAATATTCTAACAACGATGAAATAAACAAACCACTAATCAGTGCCAAGGTAGTCAAGAATATCCAATATAATTCATCCAAATCAACCATCTCGTATTCCAATGTTACTACCTTAGTATCAAGATCATATTAAGGATTACCTTTCCTTCCAAAGAAATTTAACTTTCTGTTGAGTCACTTTTCATAGTACCATAATATCTCAAATCCTCAATGAAATAGTACTACAGTACAATCCTTATTTATCTCCATGATTCATATAACTAGTACATCGTTGAAACAACACTCAAATGAAATAATTCTTTAATAAAAACATAGGAACACTAGTAATTCCTCTTCATCTATGGTATTATCATAACATTATTATTATATAATAGCATTATTTGGTGCATACTCTGATGATTTGGACATTGGTTTGCATAGTTTCCCAACTCCTTGCAGATGAAGCATTGTACATTTGAAAACTTTTTCTTACCCTTGAAACCACGTACTCGGTGTCCTTTTTCTCCACACTTATAAAAAACTTTCATTCCCTTCTATCATTTACCAAGGTGATTCATTCCACATTTTTCACATATTGGAAAATCCTTCTTTCCCTTATTCCCTTTATCCATATTTCTTTCTACCATCCTTTTCTTCTCTAGCTTTCCTTCAAAGCCATAGGATTCAGAGAGTTCTTTATAGATCTTTTGATACTATTTATTCATATGATGATAATACATGGGAGACTATTTCCTTTCTAAATGTTGTCTTAATACCATGTATGATATGACCCTTCCTACTCTTTGGATCATATGTATTGTTGGAGTTCTCATTCCTTCTACCGGGTGCCATTTCTAAACAATGGCATACACTAAGTTAGTTTATGAATCACAATTCATAATTCCAAACATGTAAAATACCTATCATAAATTTAATAGATTATGGATATAATCCATAATAAAAAAAAATGTTTTCTTTGAGGAGGTATATACTCATAAACCCTTCGTAGCGGTTTTTAAAGAAAATGAGAATTATCCTAAACATATCCCCCGGGAGTGTCGTAACCAAGAGTGCAGAAAGGCATGTTGTTGTGCACTAGTTCCCGTTCGAGTCTAGCTCAAAGCGGGGTTTTTGTGTTTTACCCCTAGGTACATCTATGTCAGAGCCGCCTCTACCTGCTCATATCCAGACGGGGATATATTTCTCGGAAAACTCACAAAATATCTACAATACCAAAATTCTAGGATGTTCTTCTATAATAATCCTCAAAGTCTATCTTAGGGTAATGTGCTCTAATCAGAGTTTATCTAAATCTAGTTTCCAAGGTTATTTCTAAACTTCCTCTGATACCAAATGCAACGCCCCGACCCCAGTTACCCAGAGTCGGTGCATTATTTTAATATATTGGCATGATTACAAGGAATCAAGTCCTGAAGAACCGATCGATTTAGCAGTCTTGGAAAATAGATTAAATAAATGAATGTTACATTACACTTAATAACATACAAAACAACATAAATAATCCTTTATGAATTCCATTATTCCTTTGTTTTAACCCTGCATATCAATCACAATACACATCTTGGAATCCTGGGAAAAATAAAACATATAAAGGGGCGAGGTCAGATGCTCAGTAAGGATAATAATATAGCAGAATCTTTCATAAATAAACATAAACATTTAAGGAAATGTATAACTAAAACAAAAGCCTTTTAAACTTGAACATCAGCATCATATGGAATAAATAAAATGAAATAATTCCATTTACTTATTCACATGGATATTCTACTAATCGAATAATCACATGAAATATCAATAACCACTTTCATAATGACGGAATGCATAATGCCAGACTATTATAACCTCGTATCCAAGGCCTCATGCCAGGACTACAAATAATATTTTGTCAAGGCATCGTGCCAAGACACTAGTTTGTCTCATTAGACATATTGATGCATCAAGGAGCTATATCGGGTTCCACCCGTCACTTACTAAGTCCAATGCATTTCTCATATGAAAAGGTATAAACATAACATAAACATTCGTATTAAAACTAGCATACGAAATGTCAGTACTTTACCCATAAACCATGAATGGTATAAAAATAACACATCCACAGTAAAACATATCACAAAACCTTCAACACAATATGGAATATTTGTATCATGATAAATCTACTTCAAAACAAGTTTAAAATCTATTAAAGGATTTTTACGTTGATGAAAATTATTTGAAAAACTCTTTGAGAGAAATACCCCTTTTTCATGATAACATTTAAAAGTTACATAATTTTGAAAAGAATTAATTTAAATACATTTTTGAATCAAAGTGTACCTCACCACTTTTAAACTCTTGAAAGGAATTAACATTTTAAGAACATTAATATCCATATAAATAAATCCTTAAAACCCATTTTGAAGACATGGACATAAATGAGATACATTTAGAAGAATAAATATTTAAATCATTTGAAATAATGTTTTAGTAAAAATTATCTTAAAATAATCCATTTGAATCCTCTTTAAAAAACATGGATGTGGATAATAAATATGTACCAGTAGTTACTTACGTAAAAACAACCTCGGATAATAAAGAGATTGTGA
Organism: Viscum album; assembly: GCA_963277665.1. Classification (NCBI taxonomy): domain Eukaryota; kingdom Viridiplantae; phylum Streptophyta; class Magnoliopsida; order Santalales; family Viscaceae; genus Viscum; species Viscum album. The sequence continues at coordinate 136,650 of CAUJRU010001509.1, read as the reverse complement.
AATTAACACTTCACAATTTGGTAACATACGAAACATACACCCCATGAAAGAGGTATTTTACAATTTATTTGTAAATACACCTAAATTAAAGTGTATTACACAATGAATACAATTATGGGATGTACATAAACCACATAAAAGTTAATAGTGGCAATATGGCATGAATCTCACGAGAATAAGGAGTGAGATGAAAACCCCTTACCTTGTACTTTCCTTTAGTAGAGGGTACATTTAGCCTCCTCTATGAAGACTATAGTATGTTATTAAATTAGAACAGAACCATGTTAATATTTATGATATCATACATTATTAATTTATGACTTTATACAACCCATTTAATAATAATTTCCATGTTATATTAATAATTTGGGTAATAATCGATTTCTTTATCGTATGTGTTTTAACTTGTTACTCTTGATTGTATCACATAGATGATGATTTAACTACTTCCAGAATATAAAACATGATTTATTTATCATATATATTTAGAATATAGAAATTTATAATAGACATATATATGAAATGGAAAACACCGTTTATGGAGACGATAGTCTGTACGTACGCATAAACGTTGTTTCCGTTTTCATATAGTACTGAACGGAAGTAAGTGAATAAAATATATGTAAGTACAAAAAAACTTATATATATAAATATTTCCTTCTCCAGTAGTATTATTATGTTATATATTACATACTTTTTAGTAATATATATTTTTTTATAATCGTTGATGAATGGTGAGCTTGGAAATGAATCTCATCACATCGTGGAGACGGTAATCCGTACGTACGCACGGGGAAAAATATCATTCTTTTTATATTAATATAATTTATAATTGGATGGTATATAATATATGAAGAATCCTTAACATGTTATATTTATTATTTACATCAAATAAACATCATCATTATAACCCTCCAAATAATAATGTATTGAATAACAATTACACCACGATGTGGAGACGGTAAGCCGTACGTACGCACGTATGGTGACATGTCATTCAAAGGGTGGATAGAATAATGAATTTGGTTGTACCATCATTATAATAACATCACAGTATATATAATATACTGGATTTATTATTTTATAATGGAAACAACAAAGAAAAAAGAAGTGGAAGAAGAAAGGAACTTGAAAGAGAGAGGTGAAATCATTACCTCTTCTTCAGCTTCTTCCTTTTGATTTGATCAAAAGGGCTCCTTATGCTGGCTTTTTGATCAAACTAAGGCCTTTAATTTGAAGGGAGGATAGTTGAGAGGGTATTTTGGCAGGGGTTGGCCGAGCCAAATGTCTTAGAAGGTGTGAATTAGATAGAAGGGGGAGTACCCTTTTATAAGAGGGGTGAGGGGCACCTTAGGAAAAACTTAAAATATTATTTTATAATAAATTCATATTAGGTTTATAATGTCTTAAAAGTTGATTATTTAAAGTATAATGTGGGGATAGGATGAAAAAAACTCAAAAAATAGGTTTTAGACAAGTTTAGGTTACCATTTAAACCTTATTATTTAGATTTAATTCTAAGTTAAATAATTTAACTTTTACCATGTCTTCTTGTATTCTTACACTATATGGTTAAGAAACTAACTATATATTGCCAATAGAACCCCAATAGGTTAATCTATGTCATATATAATATTATATATGTCTTTTGGAAGGACTTTAGATTTTGAATACCATTATATCAATTAATAATATAATATTTGGTTTAAAAACTATTTTATGTCAATTTTGACAATATTTGGTATTTGTTTTTTGTTAAAATAATTAAAACAATTTTACTTCAAAATAAATACATTGAATCGATACTAACATGTCATATTCACCTATAAAATTAGTTTATTTCATAAAAAATATTAAATTATATTTATTTTAATATTTATAATGCCATTTATTTGATTCTTTCATGAATAAGGTAATTACTGCATCGGCATTGTGTCAAAAATAATTTTTTTATTTAATGTCTAAAAATTATAAATAAAATACTATGATGTAGGAAATATTTTTATATTTCTAATTAATATTTATAATCTAATTTATCTTATGTTAAACCATATATTAAAAAAAATTAGTTATTAAACTTTGATTTTAACTCTTTTAACTCTTCTTTGAATTAAATAATAATAAATTTCCTAATATAATCCAAGTGGACCTAAATGATAATATTTTATTCCTAAGGTTGATTTTGGTCAAGATACACTTGTCTAATAGAATTAGGAAATGTGTTAGGAAAATATTAATATAATTTTCACCCTTAATTAACCTATTTACTTATAACTGTGGTAAATAAAGGTAAAAAGTTACTATTCACCAAAAAAAATTAACTTATTGACCAACATTTTACTCTATGATATTAACCATGTCTTTATAATTTTTGAAATTCTAATCACAAACGTGATAAAATTATGTTTTATGTAAATTTACAAATTCACTTAGGAGGTGGGTTAAAGACGGCGAAAAGCTCAATAAAATTTTTATATATCTAAAATTATTCTAAAATAACTTCAATGAATTAAATTGAACTTATATAGTTATTATGTATATATTATGACCTTGATTAAATTTAAAGAAAATAAATAATTATTTAAATAAAAATTCGGTTTTAAACTATAACTCAGTATTTTTCACTATTCATCAAAAATTGAATGTTTTCAGAAAAATCCCAAATATTAGGCCTATGATATGTTTGATATTATGAATTCAAAAATTATGTCTATTTTACCAAATTAAAAACATATAAGTTTCATTAATTACTTTAAAAATTAATTCCCGTTGTCAAAACAAAAAGCGTGTTTTTAAGAAATAATAACTATCAAAAGATTGACACTTGTTTATGTATGGTTTCAAAGTGAAATTACGTCTAATGACCAAAATTGTATTAAATGGTGAAAATATATTCTAAATATAATTTAAAACCACCCAAATTCATAATTTATCACTATTAATTATTTCGATTAAAAAAGATTTTTTTTAATTAAAATTTTTGTAATTTCACTATTCATCAAAATATGAAAGTTATCTGAAAAGCACCGAAATTTTACCCAAAGATAATTTCGATATTACTAATCCAAAAATGAAGTCCATTTTGAAAGATAAAATTTATAAAATTTCAAAAAGTGGGTATTACTATTCATAACAGCTAGTTTGATTGGTTGTGGTGTGTTATAACTAGAAGTTGCGTACAACACATGCTACAGTAAACTGATTTGAATGTTATATTTCTATTATATTTTATCATTGATTATATTATATATATTAACGGTATTGGAGAATTTTTAAAATATTTTTATTTTTTAAAGATAGTCTTGAGAAAGTTACCAACACTATATAACCAAAAATAATATTCTCTTGATGTCATATATCTGGTGGATGATTCATTATATTATATTCATTATAGTTTGGTATCTTACATAATATATGTTATGATAAAAGGTACAATATTTTAATTTTAAGGAATTACCACATAATTCTTTGATGAATATTTATATCTCTAGATATTAATAAGTGGATAAACTTATTTGGGATGATTTCATATCTTTGGATGAATTGAGGTTTAAAATCCCATAGGGATGGTTCAAATGTATTCTACTAATGTCATGTATTGGTTGTAAATAAATTGGAATCATTAGTATGAGGTTCCAATCTGATTTTAGGATGATGAAGGAAAAAATAAATGATATTCAAAATATTTGAACTAAATTTCTTCTGAAATTAAATATTATATCAAAAATTTATTATGATAATAAGTTTTAAAAATTGATATTTTTTACCACAAATGATGTATGGGGTAGTTATTGGATATAATATGATGAAACTGAATTCAAAAATGGTAAATATTATTCAACATTTAAAACTATTTAAAAATATCCTATGAAATGGATTACAATAAGCAGAAATTTATTTTTCCCTCAATATATAACATGTTGGCCCATGAATAAAATAAAGATTAAGGAATTAAATATTTAATTATTTGTGTTCATTAACACAATATTCTCAATAATTAAAAATAATATCATGATGATTGTATAGGTGGTAAAAAAATTGAAACAACAATCATCTTGTCAAGGGGGTTTAGATGCATTATTTTATATTATATGGAATATCGATGACATTGATAAGGAAGTTGATTACCATGAAGATTATTTTTTAGTGACAAAAAATATGGATTCATACCTTAATAAATTAGTGGTAAACCTGATATATTAATTGGAAATTGATTTAACATCAAAATAACAAAAGATATAGATATAGAATGGAAGGTTCATAATTTCACTAATGGTGGAAAAGGGAATAATTTAAAATTAATAGGTTTCATAAATTCTTTATGATTAATGAAGCATGAACATGAATAAAATATGATCCTTTTATGATACCTATAGACGAAAATATATTGATAATTTTTTTATAAAGATAATATAATGTATAATTTAATCTTTATTGTACTATAAATAAAAAATATGAAACTTGTGTCTCCAAGTGTGGAATAATATTGATATGTAAAGAGAAAAATGTATTTACCAACATATAGAGTTATTTTTATGCCTGAATTTATCGGACTATATTTCATTGGGGAGAAGGAAATAATTATTTTCATAGTGAAGATCCTAGAGTAATGAAAATAAAAATAAGTTCATATCATTTTACATAGACCACAAACTCCATGTATTGTTATTTGTTTAAATTTATATATTTTGGGAAATGGTTTGTGATTATAGGGAGTAAAAATTCGGTTTTCATAATCATAATAGACAACAAAATATATTTTATATAAAATATATTGACATTTTATTTTGAAATTTATTTATTTATTTTAATTATAAAAGATAATTTGATATATTAACGAAATTTGAGAAAGGTGGGACTATAACTAATTTCTCATGTAAAATTGGAATCATCATGAAGAAAACAATTAATGTAGAGATGTAATTTTTTCTAAAATAAATATTAATGTTACAATTGAGAACAACACATTGATCATTGATATTGGGTTTCCCTTTAAAATTCATGGGAAGAGGTACAATTTGAAGAATATAGTTTAATTCAATTAATTAATGATCATTTATAGTAATGATAGAGTTCTAGAAATACTTTTTTAGTAGTTATTGTTTTGCATGTGATGAGAAGATCAATATGTAAATTGTTTTATTAAATTATTTTCAAAGGAAAATTCTCTATTTTTGAATGTATTGTGACTAATATCTTGAGGAACCAATTAATTTGAATAGTAATTTAATTTTCGAAGTCACCATAATCCAACTATTGAAATATTAGAGGACTGAAAATAATTTAGTTGATAGCTTGGACAACACATTCCTTCAAATATTTGAAGAGGAAAAAACATTTAGTCATTAAATAGTAATCCACATTGAACATCAATGTACTGAAAACCAATTTAATGTAAGATAATTTTTAGATATACCCCTTTTAATAATGAATGAGTGTTGATGTGAAATTCATATATGTGAAAAAAATAATATAGTAATAATAAATTATAATGTAATAAACTATATTTTATCAAAATTGACCTAAACCACACAATAATATTTGGCACAATGAGTCATCAATGAATATTTGGAGTAAGAACCATTATTAAATTCAGTGATGATCATAATATAATGGCCAGAAACATGTTCATGGATAGGAAGAGACATGTTATAGTTTTCATGGAAATATATTAATGAATATATGAGTATGTAACTGGAAAATATATAAAAATACTATTATATGTTACTAATGAATCATTTAAATCAATTTACATTGAAAAATAATGAAATTATATAAAATATAAGGATAACTCATTGAGTTTATAATATAAAAATTATTTCATAGAATGGTAAAATTATAAAGGAAATAATATGTGGAAAAAAAAATATTAATAATGTTTCCTCCCACAATAATTATATGTAGGTATCAATTTTTTCAACGAAGAATCATAATGATCAATTTTTTCACTTGGAACGGTGGAGCATAATATAATATTATTCAATGAAAATACATTTTACATGAAAAAAATATTATTCTTTTGAAGAGTATGGTATATCTAGAATGTGGAAAAATATCAAGGTCTTCTTGGAGTCACAAAAAATGAAGGAGTACTTTTAAAATAATCAACTAGGTTAAAATCATACAAATTTATAAATATATTGATGAACAATAATATAGACCATAATGATATTAAGATTAAAAATGAATAGGAAGGAATGATATACTAATGGTCAAACATATATATGTAAAGTTGAGAATGTTGTTTGTTTAAATTAATGAATTATACAATTTTCCCAATATAATAATGATTTTGATGTTTTTTGAGAGCATATAAAAAATGGTAAAAGAGATATATGTTCACCCTATAGGGGAAATAAAATAGTTTTGTGCGATCCATCCTTTTTAATTACACATAAAATAATAAGAACAGAAACTTTTATAATAATGGTCATAGAATAATATATGCACTTATAAAATTTATAGAAATCATCGTTTGAAGAAGATAAAAATAAATAGTCATGTGTTTTAGATAAAAATGATGTGAGGGAACACCTTGATTATGAAAAAACATAAGATCTTTAATAGATGTTTAAACATGATAGTATTTTTAGTACCTAGAGGTTCATGATGAATAAACATGATGATCATGGATGTGGGATTTTTAACAAATAAAAATTAGTTTATACTAGTTATATATAGAGAGGAGGTATATTTATTTGGGGGAAATTTTCACTATAAAAACAAAATGAATGAATAATACTATATATAGTTTTAGAAATTAAATTATAGTTCAATATAATTCAAATTGATTTAAAATAAACATCTTGAATGGTCTACTGACATTTTTTGATTATATTGAACAATAGATTTTCATTTAAATTATAAATAATGATAAAAAAAATTTCCTAGTGGATAAATAAAATTTATATAAATAATGTTACAAATTAATGGTTTTCTTATTAAAAATATTTTTTAATGAATAAAAATATTAAAGAAGTTTTATTAATAAATAACTCTCTTTGAAGAAATCAATTAATGATTAATTTAGCATAATATTATTGATGGATTATATTATTATCGATAAAGTAATTTAAAATTTATTTGAGGGTTTATTTTTTCTGAATATAGTATAATTTGAGGTGTCAATGAAAAGTAAAAATTCATATAATAAATTTCTATAACTGACTTTGGGAGTAGGTTATACTCTTATTTCATTAGAATAATACATAAGTAAACTATTTATGATTTTTAACAAATGAAACAGTTTTAGATTTTAAAATTTCAACTTTTTAACAAATCATTTTTTTAATACAGACTCATTTGTAAATCACATTCGTTTGGTTTCCATAAAATCCCTTAACATACAAAATGTAGAAATATAAATATTTTATTTGATACAATCCAAATGAAAATTCATAATCCATATGGTATGATAATACCCACTTATCTATGAAATTACCATTCATGTGATACCCTATGATATAACCTCATGATAAATCATGTGAGAAATAATCCGTGAAAAAATATATCATGCGATAAATACCTAGAAATGAAAAAAACTCCATATTTGGGCATTAGAAAATCGAAATACATACTAGGAATAAGTAGACAAAATAGGATTAATTTGGTAAAATCCAATATTTTTTCATTCCACATTACATAAATATCTAATTGTGATATCTAGTAGTTTGGAACACATAAGGGCTACCTATGTAGTTTTCCTAACATTCCCATAGATCCCATTTTCCCATTTTTGAAAATAACCATATCTAAGCAATCCAAAAAAAAATTAATTTATATATAATCCATGACAATATTATTTAATGTTTTCAAACCGTTTTCTAAATCAAAATCACTTTTCATATATTTAATCAAACACATTTTATAAGAAAAAAACTTTTTAATTTGAAACCCCTTTAAATATTGATTCATTAAAATAATTATCTTTAAAATAGTAATCACATAAATTAAATAAATAAAATAATTAAATTTTACATGAATGATAATCAATATTAATTAAACAATTGTATAGAAACACCTACCTAAAAATGGATGGGGAACTATTCACCTTCAAAAATATAGCTAAGGAAGAGTAGATCAGGTCTTCAAAATCATAGATCCATAAGAAATATTTTCATTACTCTATCACAACTATTATATCTAGTATACAAAACCACATTGGGATCCAAAATATGGGAGGTGAATATATCTATTTAGGATGTACAAAAAAGAGGTGAAGCTATATCAAAAAACATAACAATACACAATGTGATTTGTAAATAATAAAGCATTTCCACCTAGAATGCATTTTGGATTCAAATAGTTAATGTGGTATGGTATTAAAAAACAAAAATTATATTAGTGGGAGATTGGAATTTAAAACATATATGGGAAAAATGATAAAATTTACCTTTTTAATTATTCATATGGGGAGTCAAATTATTTTATGTGGAATGGAATATGTTTTAAACTATTCTCCTTAACCAGGAACTACTATTATCTATTCTTAGTGGGGGTAATGTTTATATTAATGGTCGGTTTATCTTTGTGCCATCTATAAAATCCCCTATATCTATTGGGTGAAGGATTTTCACTTGGAGCTACATGACTTGATGAAATTGTGTGACACCCTTAGAAGATCACTAGATGCCCAATATAACTTACATGTCATGTCACATGGGTTTTCTATGAATTAAAACCCATGAATAACTCCACTAGGTCCTCATATATGCATTCAACATGGTTACCACATAGTAAAACTAACAGTGGTCTCTAACCGGGTGACTGAAAAGTTTCTCCAAAATTATAGTTCATTCATCAATTGACCCACTAAATCATTATAGACCTCATGTGATAGAAAGGCATAATTATCTCCATGAGTGTGTCAAAATTGAATAAAAAATCATAAAATAATTATGTCCCCAAAAATTCATCATGATTCTGGACCGCCAAAGTGGGAAGGCCATTAGTTACACATCACTGATTCTCATTCCCAAATTTCATGGGTATCCCATATGTACTTCCAACATAAACAGACCAAGGGATTCAATTTAACACATTTTTTATATCCCATAGATCTATAATTTAATCTAGTTTCTAAAAAATAGTGGTATCAGGTTCCACATCAACATCCTTTATTTCAATCACATGGGATAGATCAAGGTGTTATCTCCTCATTTTGGAAACAAGAAACCCATCATTGATCGAAGAACAAAAATATGGTTTGTCAAACAAATATTCCACATTTGTGATTCACTCCCAGATATCAAAGCGGCCAAAAAAGTATTCTACTAACATACACTTCATACCATGCTGATGATGTCCCATGAGATGTGAAACTATGAGAAAAATTTGATCACCAACATAAAACTATATAGGATGATGGATATGTGACCATTATGGTTAATGATGTCTCTATGATGTGTTCAACCATTTCTAAAAAACAAACCATTTGTTGTCTCATAAATGTGACTCATCCTATACACGGATCACTCTCCCAATTTTTTCATGCACATAGTAGATAAATAGGGTAAATGACACCATTCTTCAAAGGTATCCATCAATATAGAAACATGATAACAAATTTTATGGGAATATTATTCAAGATACAAATTATTTACCTATGATCCACAAAAATGATACACCCAATCCAGATGCATATCCCCATGAACATGGATTGTTCTCTCAAAATATTTCCCCATCTGTAGAGGATATGTCATGTGAAATTTAATATTGGAATCCATTACCTCTTATATTCATCTTTAGAACCTATATGTGTACCTCATAAACCTTTAAAAAAACCATATATGTGACACCATTAATTATCAAAATATATCATATGTACAAATCCTTAATCTATTCCAATTTTTTTGTCTCATTGATATGGAATAAATGTTCCAATTTCATAAGTTGATCACTAATAACCCAAATTGAATCCTTTATATATGGATTACATGGTGTAATAAGGATTAAATACATTGAAATATCATCTTATTTATATTCTAGAATATGAAATGGTTACGAAAAACCATCATTTCCTTATTGTTTCCGAATAAATTACTTAACATTTAGACATAGTGATACAAAAATTATAATTTGCCACTTCATACCAAGAAACCAATATAGACATCTCAAGTCATGATTCATCATGGTAAATTATGGTTATATAAATTAATATTACTGGTTCATAGTATCAATAAATTTATTCCTCGTGGAAAATAGATCAATGAATTTTATGTAAAAACCCAATATGTAATAACAGATCGAGGCCTCTCACTTGAAGTCTTAGAATAATTATGGTTTTCAAATAAGCATTGGAACTCAGTGTATATCACTTGATAAATCCAAATTCACTAATAAATATATGTTTTAAATTTTATTAATGATATTATTATCTTTTCAATATCTTTTTCCACTACCATTCTCATATCATCAAACAATATTATCCAAGAACACTGCTAAACTGATTCAATCATGACTCTTGTAAGAAATTTTTGTCTCAATTCAATAACGACCACATTCCCATTCCCATAAGATTATAAATATGAAAATAAAATGATTGTAGATACTATACACAGTGTCTCTATAATTAATTCAGATCCCTCCATGAAAAAATACATTGCAAACTCTTATTCTCTTAATATAGTATTAATAATTTCTAATGTGAAACTAATTACATGTTATTTGTTCATGCATAATTGATTCCAAATCAATATCACTGGTAGGGTAGTTCTTCAAAAAAAAAGATGTATGATCCATGGGATAAAACATATTTCCACATTATAATGATGCATCCCAAAACCATACCATAAGAATCAAGGAAAAAATCATAACCTGAATATTGTAATAGGAGAATCAAAATGGTTTTGAAGTAAACCCCAACATCATCTCTGCAAAACATCACTGAAAATTTTCATTCCATTCAAAGAGTAAAACCTTATTGGTTAATGTGTTCCTCAAAATTGTATAATAGGATAATTCTTGAAAACACCATCTATGGTAAATAGAAAAAACTAATAAACACTAAATATTAGATAGATTTTTGTGAAACTTTATGGTTAATTGTTCCCATATTTTTTGAAAATCCACTAATATGACTCTCCCATATATAAAATTCTACAAAATTTTCATTTACTGAATTGAAAACTCTAATTTGGAACATTTACCACTTATATGATGATTCATCAAGGGTTGATGTAGTACCCCCGGTTTTTGGTATGTAACCATTACTTGATTCATTTCTTGGTCTTAAAAGTTAAGGGTGAAGTATGGGAGAGTCGGGAGATCTTGGACTGAAGTTTGAAGCAATGGGGAAGGCGCACGGGCGGCGCACGTTTTGTCCAACTGTGCGGCCAAACCGTGCGTGGCTGACTGAGGAGGCAGTGGCTTCTGCATGGTCGGTGCACGGTTAAGGGAAACTGTGTGATGAGGTCGTGCGATAAGGGTGTCCAAGGCATTAACAAATGCATGGTTATCACACGCTTTTTCAAAATGTGCGGACAAACCATGCGACCACTTAAAATTAGATCCTTACATAGTAGATCTAACTCATTTTTCCTTTAATTTCTACATTAAAGCTCCTAAGAGGCCCTAACTCGGGATTTTGGTTCTCCATAGGTCATGGAGGGTTCACCCATCATTCCAGAGGCGATTGGAAGGCTTCTCTTGGCAAATAGAAGCTAGATTCTTATGGTATGTGATCATTCTCTTTCGTTCTTGAATGGTTTCTTAGATCTACTTAGATCTACTTCTGGTATTATCCCAGTTTCATAGATATACCCCTGTAATGGGTAGATCTAAGTGTGTGGATTCCAAATATGACGAGATTTGGTCTTTTTTGTGTTAGGAGAAGAGATATAAGGAGGATTCATGGAGTTTTGACCCGGTGTTCTATAGTGTTCTTCATCTGTTTCTTGGTTTTGCCTTTTTGTGGAGGTAGTTGGCTTCACTCTCGACTCCTCTTGTTAGAATTGGTTGTCTTAGTTTCGAATTGGTTATTTTAATGGAAATTTATTGTGAAAAGCATGGAATAAATCTTTTTTAGTGATGATTTATGGTTTTGATGAAATTGTGAGATCTTGGTGAATTGTGTGCAAAGTGACTTGGCTATTTGAATTTAAAATGTTGATTTTAAATTGTGAAACTGCTGAAATTGTAAATAGTTTGATGAGAAATGGGTTTTCAATAAAAAATTTGTTTTATTTAGATTGTTTTGATGGATTTGGTTTTCAAAAAAAGGGATGTTTTATTGAAATGGTTTGGAATTTAAATGGTTTGAGATTGAAATGAATTTGATTGATTTGGTTTTCAATAAAAAAGGGTGTTTTAGTGAAATGGTTTGAATTGGGTGAACACACTTGGTTTTGATGGAAATGGTTTTTAAAAAATGGTGTTTTATTGAAAGGATGATTTTGGCATCATTGTTGGAAATATGTAGTGTGTGTTCATATTGCACTGTACAAGGCTTGGTTGAAATAGGACCTTGTGCTCAGTGTCAAACATTCAATGGCACGATGGTAACTATATGTATGAGTCTTGGTTGAAATATGACCTTTTTCATGGTGCCAAAGGTGTAATGGCACATGAGAAATAATTACCTTGTGATGAATTGGTAGATCGATGAGAGACTGCTCATGAGTATGGGATAGTCATAATGAAGCATGCATGGTTGATTTCACAGGTTTGTGAAATGGTTGGGTATGCAAAAATGGTATCTGTTTGTGAAATGGTTTGGAAATGTTTTGGTTATTTTCTTCTGGAAAAAATAACATGTTTGAAAAGCTCGTTTAATTTTCACTTCGATGCTTTTGAGCATGGATGGTTTTGGAAAACTAGTTTATATTTAGATATAAATTGATTTGGTGAAAATGATTTATATAAACTATTTTTTTATAAATGTGGCTAACTCTTCAATCCTTGTGGCATGAGTAGGGAATTCATTGGGGAAATCCTATTGAGTTTTATACTCACCCCTACTTTGTCACTTTGGTGTGTTTGCAGATGTTGTATTCCGAGACACAGGTAAAGATAAAGAATCTCATTACTAGTGGCTTGTGGAGATGTTTGGGAGATGCTGTGGAGCTTGGAGCTTGTTGACCACTGAGTCGTGGTGTCTTTTGGGAGTCTTGTGTTGTTTTTCCACGGTTTACTTTGATGTTTGGTTGGTCTTCCGTTGTCGTGTACTTTGTGGTTTATTATAAATGAAGTTGTTTGTTGGTCTTCATTTATTCATGCATTATATAGTGAATGGTTAATGTATGGATTTATTTTCTTAAAGAGTAAATCATCCTCCTATTGTAATTGAAACCCTTTGGCATTTATTGCTAGCCATTGACGTCTTGGGGATGTATCTTAAGGCCAAGTAATGACTCGTTGAGATCTCAAGACAACGAGAATAGGATGGTCATTACAAATGGTATCAGCTTGTTCGGTCCTTGCCAAACAAGTAGTCATCGATGTTCTTGGTCTTGGAGTTGAAATTCCTTCTTGTCTATTCCTTAGGTTAAAATCTTATACCGGAGTAGGGTTGTTGGAACTTGAAAGGTGTAGCATAAAAGGAAGTAGCTAACCCATTTATGCTGAACTTCAAGTTACCAGGGAATTGGGTACATAAGTGTTTTGGATACACTTCTAGAATGTTGGAAATCTCATTGTAGTGGGTTTATCCAATGAGAGGAGCATGACATACATTGTAGAGGAATGAATTCCCACAAGGATTTCATATCTCATTGTGAGGAATGAGTAAGAATTTTTTGAAAGGTGATAATTTTTTAGAAAATGCGGAAATTGTTTTCAACAGAAAGACTTTGAAAACATGGTATTTGGTGTATTTTGAAAATGGACTGATTTTCAAAAAGTATGTGGAATGTTATAAAAAATGGTTGAACATGGAAAAAGGTTGTTTTAGAAAAGTGTTGTGATAGTTGATGTGACCGAATTTGAAATACTAAGCCAACAGTTGTTAGAGAGTGAGATTGACGGAGTTTTTTGTCGGTTTAGAAAATGGCACCTGGTAGGCGTCATCAAAACCAAACTGAAGAACCTGTGGAGAATGTGGTTGCACCTAAACCACATGTGAACCAAGAGCTGGTTCGGAGTATTTTCCTTTCCTTTTAATTTGTGGATACGGGGAACCAGAGGAATGAGCCACGACATGTGGATCATATCATCCAGCTCATGAAGCAGAATCCACCGAACATTAGGGGTGATGCTGAACCCAAGAAGAGAGAGGTGTGGCTAAGCAGGATGAATCGTATATTTGATTTCATCAGCACACCATTGGAGCTGAAAGTAAAGCTGGAGACATATATGCTCGTGGATCTTGCACGTTAGTGGTGGGATTTAGCGGTCCATGCTAAATTGGATGAAGGCCTTACATGGGAGGATTTTGACGAATTTTTTAACAAACAATTCTACCCTCAGACGTTCAAGATCCAGAAAATGACGGACTTCTTCAGCTTGAAAAATGAGAGCCTCTCTGTCACAGACTATGCAGCTCAGTTCTTGAATTTATCCCGTTTTCCACCAGAGGTTGCGGCAAGTGCTTCTTTGAAGGCACACATCTTCGAATTGGGGCTAAGGCAGGAGATTCGATCGAAGATTACGGTTCTCTATATTAAGGATTATACAGAGATGGTGAACAGAGCAACGATTGTTGAATGTGATATCTTAGGATCGATAGGAGGAGGCATGATGATACACATGGGGACATGTGGGAACTCTAATGCTTGGAAAAAGCGGAAGAGGGACACCTTCTTCCATGGTGGGAGTGCGAATCAGAACTAGATGGCACGATCAGTCAACTTTCCTCTACGACCCAAGAGCAACAAAGGTTGTTTTCAATGTGGATCGACTGACCATATAAAGAGGTAGTGAATGACGCAACCTAGAGCATGTCAAAATTTCAAGAAGATGGGGAATCTACAACACTATTGTAGGAATGCTCCGAGGTCGGGTGCACGTGACACTTCCCAGGTGTCTCAAGCATCGTATGCTTCGATAGGGCAAGGATATAAAAATCAATCTCGCCTGCAGAATAGAGCTAGTTATGGTGAATCCTGGAATACCATGACTCCTCAAGCAGGGAAATCTTAGCAATGCAACAAGGAGAAAAATGCAGAAATGAATCAATTGTATGGAGCCGAGCAGATGATGGTAGATGATCAGGCTGGACCATCTATGGTGAGAGGTACGATTATTTTTAATTCTACCCTCATGCAAGTGTTGTTTGATACTTGTGCATCACATTCTTTCCTTTCTTCTCGTATTGCTGATTTTATGAACATAGAACTAGAAATTATGCCTTCTGTCTTGAAACTGTAAACTCCTCTTGGTGAAAGATAATGTTAAGCATTCTTGTGTAGAGCATATGCTATAACTGTTGATGGAGCTAAGCTAAAATGGGACATCTCTATGTTGGATATGGATGTATATGATGTAATCCTCGGTATGGATTGGTTGACAAGGATTAAGGCTCACATTGACTATTATAGGAGAACAATTATTTTCACGATAGAGGATGGAATGGAGCATCTTTTCAGAGGAGAGAGAATAGTAAATAAAGGTACAATGTGCATGTTGGCACCAATGGTGGGAATGATCTGTTACCATTTGGCAGTGTTGACTTTTTCAACATTGGAAGAGAGTGAGGAAAATAGTTTTCTAGGTGTGGTGGATCAATTTAATGATGTTTTTCCAAAAAATATCTCATGATTACCACATGTAAGAGAATTGGAGTTTACGATTGATCTCCTTTCAGGGACCATTCCTATCTCACTTCCATATTATAGGATGGAACTAATGGAGTTAAAGGAATTGAAAGTGCAGTTGGAAGAACATTAAAGAAAAGGTTTTATTCTGCCAAGCATATCTCCATGGGAAGCACCGGTTTTGTTCGTGATAAAGGTAAATGGAACTATTTGGCTGTCTGTTGATTATCGTAAGCATAACCATGTTACGATAAAGAATAGATTTCCACTTCCATGCAATGATGATATGTTCGAT
This sequence comes from Viscum album, assembly GCA_963277665.1. Taxonomy (NCBI): domain Eukaryota; kingdom Viridiplantae; phylum Streptophyta; class Magnoliopsida; order Santalales; family Viscaceae; genus Viscum; species Viscum album. Next base: position 120,666 of record CAUJRU010001509.1, on the reverse strand, counting down.
CAATTAAGGGGAGCTCAGTGGTTCTCCAAGATTGACTTGCGATAAGGATATCACCAATTGCGAGTTCTGAAAGAGGATATTCCAAAAATAGCCTTCAGAAGCAGATATGGCCACTATGAATATATATTCATGCCTTTTAGTCTAACTAATTCACCAACGGCCTTCATGGCATTGATGAATCAGATATTTCAGCAATATTTGGATCCTTTTGTTGTGGTGTTTGTGGATGAAATATTGGTGTATTCAAGAACAAGGGATAAGCATGAGCAACACTTGGATATAGTGTTGGAAATCTTGAGAGAACATTAGTTGCAAGAAAAATTATCAATGTACGATTTTTGGATACAAGAGGTATGTTTTCTGGAACAAGTTTTTTCTGAGAAAGGTGTTTTAGTGGATCTATAAAAGATATAAGCTATTCTTTCTTCGTAACCGCTGAAGAATGTCTTTGAAATACGATGTTTTCTTGGTCTAGCTGGTTATTATTGATGCTTTTTCCGTGACTTCTCATGACTACATTCACCTATGACAACATTGACAAAGAAAAACAGTTCATTTCAATGGACTAAGGAATGTCAGAAATCTTTTCAAGAGTTGAATGTTCTCCTTACATCAGCTCCCATCCAGATCTTTCCTGAATCAGGATATGGGTATGTGGTTTATTATGATGCTTCGGGAACAGGTTTGGGATGTGTTCTCATGCAAGAAGACCATGATGTTGCTTATGGTTCAAGGAAGATGAGGATTCATGAGAAGAATTACCCAACACAAGATTCAGAGTTAGTTATAGTTGTCCATGCCTTGAAGACTTGGCATCATTATCTCTTTGGTGAGAAGTTTACTGTGTTTACAGATCACAAAAGCTTGAAACACATTTCCTCACATAGATATTTGAATATGAGGCAGAGGATATAGATGGAGTATCTTCAAATGTTGGACGATGACTTAATATATACACTGGGTAAGGGAAATTTGGTGGCAGATGCATTATGTTGGAAGTCATATGCTCAGTTGGCAAATGAAGTTTCAAAAGAATGGTAGTTTATGTCGGTCCTAGTTGACATGCATGTGGAATGTGAAAACCGAGATGATGTTGTTGTTTTCATTTTAGCAATGATTATTCTTGATCTGGTAAAATTGGTCAAAGAGGCATAAACATCTGATGTTGAATATCTGGTAATGAGTTAAAAAAACAATGGTGGTGAGACCATTGATGGTTGGAAACCAGAAGCATGTTCAGTTTTGTATTTTAGAGATCGGATGGTTGTACCTATAGTTTTTCAAGAACAACTCTTCAATGCTTACCACAATTCACGATGGTTTGTACATCCAAGTACACAAAAGATGTATAATGCGCTAAAGGCGCAGTTTTGGTGGAGTGGCATGAAAAGGAAGGTGACCGAGTTCATCTCGCGATGCTTAACTTGTCAGTAGGTTAAAGAAGAGCATCTGAGACCACGTGGTATGTTACAGTCATTACCTATCCCTATGTGGAAATGGGAGTATATACAAATGGATTTTTTATAGGTCTTCCAAGAATGGTCTGGAAACACGATGCCATTTAGGTGATAGTGGATCGTCTGACCAAGCCGGCCCATTTTATCACTATTCGTGAAACTCATACGGTGGAATATCTTTCAAAAATCTATATCTGGGAAGTGGTAAAGAGACATGGTGTACCAGTTTCTACTGTCTCAAATAGAGATCTGAGGTTCATATCTCATTTCTGGAAATCCTTACAGCATTCCCTTGGAACTCGGTTGACTATGAGCACAGCGTATCATCCTCATACGGATGGGAAATCCGAGCGGAGGATACAAACATTGGAAGACATGTTGCAGGCTTGTGTAATGGATTTTGGTGGCTCATGGGAGGAACATATATCCTTAGTAAAGTTCTCATAAAATAATAGTTATCAAGACTCGATACACATGGTACTGTTTGAAGCATTGTATGGGCGTCCTTGTCGTTCTCCGCTATGCTGGGTAGAAACAGGTGAAACTTCTCTATTTGGGCTGAGCCTTGTCCAAGAAACAAGAGAGAAGATTCTGTTGATTAGAAAGAGGATGGAGACGGCACAAATTCACCAAAAATATAATGCTTATCACCATCACAGACAATTGACGTATGATGTGGGTGATCATGTCTTCTTGAGGATCTCTCCAAGACATGGACATCATTTTGGGAAGTAGGTAATGTTATATCCTCAATATATATTCCATTTTGAGATACTGGAATAGGTTGGAGAGGTGTCATATCGGTTGTCATTACCACCACGCTTTAGTTCGGGGCATAATGTGTTCCATGTATCTCAGTTGAAGAAGTATTAGCCTCATCCTGACCCTGTGATCAGATGGGATCACATTGACCTAGAGCCGGGTGTTTCGATGGTACATATCTCGGTGCAGATTGTGGATTGGCGGGATAAAGTCATGTGTGGAAAAGGCATCGGTCTAGTGAGGGTTTTTTGGCAACACGGTCATATTCAGGAAGAGACTAGTGAGCGCGAGAAATAAATAAAAGAGCAGTGGCCATAAATCTTTCAGGCAAGCATTGGTTTTCTACTTTTCGGGGATTGAAAGGCTAATGGCAGGGAGAATTTAGTACCCCCGGTTTTTGGTATATAATCCTTACTTGATGTTTTTCTTGGTTTTAAAAGTTAAGAGTGACGTATGGGAGAGTCGGGAGATCTTGGACTGAAGATTGAAGCAAAGGGGAAGGTGCACGGGTGGCGCACGGTTTGTCAAACTGTGTGGCCAAACCGTGCGTGGCTAACCGAGGAGGTAGTGGCTTCTACACAGTCGGCGCACATTTAAGGGAAACCGTGCATTGAGTTCGTGTGATAAAGGTGGACTAGGTAGTATCTAACACACGGTTAGCACACGGTTTGTCAATCTATGTGGACTAACCGTGCGGTCACCAGAAATTAGATCCTTAAATTGTGGATCTAACTAATTTTTCCTATAATTGCCTCATTAAAGCTACTAAGTGGCCCTAACTCTGGATTTTGGTTGTCCAATGGTCAAGGAGGGTTTTCCCATCATTCTAGAGGTGATCTGAAGGATACTCTTGCCAAATGGAAGTCGGATTCTTGAGGTCTGTGATCGTTCTCCTTCGTTCATGAATGGTTTCTTAGATCTACATAGATCTACATCTCATATTCTCTTGGTTTCATAGATCTACACCCATTATGGGTAGATATAAGTGAATGGATTCCAAATATGACAATATTTTGTCTTGGATGTGTTAGGAGAAGAGATCTAAGGAGGATTCTTGGAGTTTTGACCTGGTGTTCTTGAGCGTTCTTCGTCCGTTGCTTGGTTTGCCTTTTTGTTGAGGTCGGTGGCTTCACTCTTGGCTCCTCTTGTTAGAATTGGTTGTCTGAGTTTCAAATTGTTTATTTGAATGTAAATTGATTGTGAAAAGCATGGAATGAATCTTCTTTAGTGATTATTTAATGTTTTGTTGAAATTGTGAGATCTTGGTGAATTTTGTGCAAAGTGACTTGGCTATTTGAATTTAAAATGTTGATTTAAAATTGTGAAATTTCTGAAATTGTAAATGGTTTAATGAGAAATGGGTTTTCAATAATAAGGGTGTTTTATTGAAATGGTTTTGATGGATTTGGTTTTCAATAAAAAGGGAAGTTTTATTAAAATGGTATGGAATTGAAATGGTTTTAGATTTAAATGACTTTGATGGATTTGGTTTTCAATAAAAGGGGTGATTTATAGAAATGGTTTTAATTGGGTGAACATGCTTGTTTTTTATGGAAATGGTTTTCAATAAATGGTGTTTTATTGAAAGGATGGTTTTGGCATGATTGTTGGAAATGTGTAGTGTGTGTTAATATTCCATTATATGAGGATTGGTTGAAATAGGACCTTGTGCTCAATGCCAAACGTTTAATGGCATGATGGTAACTATATGTACGAGGCCTGGTTGAAATATGACCTTGTGCTCAGTTCCAATGATGTAATGACACATGGGAAATAATTACCTTGTGATGACTTGGTAGATCGATGAGAGAACACTCATGAGTATGGAACTGTCATACCGAATCATGCATGGTTGATTTCACGAGTTTATGAAATGGTTGGGTATGCCAAAACAGGATGTGTTTGTGAAATTATTTGGAAATTGTTTCGTTATTTCTTTCTGGAAAAAACAACGTGTTTGAAAAGATGGTTTAACATGCACTTTGATGCTTTTGAGCATGGATGGTTTTGGAAAACTAGTTTATATTTAGTTATAAACTGCTTTTGTGAAATGTTTTTGAATAAAATGATTTTATATAAATGTGACTAACTCTTATATCCTAGTGGAATGAGTAGGGAAGTCATTGGGGGAAAACCTACTGAGTTTTATACTCACCCATGCTTTGGCACTTTGGTGCTTTTTCAGATGTTGTATTCCAAGACACAGGTAAAGGTAAAGCATCTCATTACTAGTGGCTTGTGGTGATGTTTGGGAGATGTTGTGGAGCTTGGAGCTTGTGGACCATTGATTCATGGTGTCTTTTGGGAGTCTTCTGTTATTTTTCCGTTGTGTACTTTGATGTTTGGTTGGTCTTCCGATGTCTTGTACTTTGATGTGGTTTATTATAAATGAAGTTATTTTTTGGTCTTTATTTATTCATGCATCATATTTTTAATGGTTAATGGATGGGTATATTTTCATACAGGGTAAATTGTCCCTCGATTGTAATTGAAACCCTTCATCATTTATTGCCAGCCTTTGGTGTATTGGGAATGTTGCTTAAGGCCATGTAATGACTCGTTGAGCTCTCAAGCCAATGAGAATTGGTGGGTCATTACAGTTGAAGTATGATATCAAATTGGTTTTTATTCCACACCTCTATTAAGAAGTACAAAAATATATCATCCATAAATAAAACAATGGAACACTACAAGAAATGATGACTGGTTTGGTTCATCAAATCAATGAACACTATATGAGCATTGGTTAGACCAAATGGAATTACAGAAAACTAGAAATTCCAATACAACCTCAAGATCTATTTCTTAGGTATATCCTCTTCTTGGAATCTCAAATGGTTTAAGTCTAACCAAATTTTGGTCCATGAAAATCAATCTTCCCCTATATGATGGTCAAATAGATAATAAATAATATAAAATGATAGTTTCTCTTAACATTAACCTTGTTTAACAGTAGATATTTAATGCAATTCCAAATATTCATTTATGATTTATTGTTTTATAGAATTGGTGAATCCCATGATGTCATGATAGGAAAAATAAGTCTATTTCTCATACATCCTCAAATATTATTTTATGTTTGACCAAAAAAAGAAGATTAAATTAGCTAAAAATGAATATAAATTTGAATCATATAATGGTGCCGGATAATAGAAATCATAAACATTGAAGATGGTGGTAAACCATAAACACATCAATAAAGTACTTAGGTTATACACACAAAACTTTTGATAGATGACTACCTGACCAAAAATACATGATGATAAGGAACATGAAAAAAATTGGCACGATATTTCCAGATCATATGGAACACCATACCTTACCCTTCACGATCTATAGTCCCACTCACCCAGAAAATGATTTAAAATATAAGAAGGTATAAACTGATACTGGTGATTATAATATAATATATAGGCCTTAACAATACTCATATAATACACTCCATGTATCATGTCTATGTTTTAAAGGCTGAGAACTAGAAGTCACAAATCCCCTTGTAGTCAGATATCATCACCCAACATCCCAAAATATCAAAACCATATTTAGTACTCATTCCAAATAGTGTTAAACAATTCTCAAATTAAAGAATTTATTCTAATTGTATTAAAAAAACATAAAATAACTTTTATTATATAATAGAATGAATATAACCTATATCTTTAATGAAAAAAAATTATTACTTGAATCTAATTTCTTATAATTAAGTTATATAGTATATAAAACACACATCCCATAGAGAACATAATAAAATCAATATTTTCATTGAAATAAATTCCATTAGAACATACACTAATGAAATATGTATTTTTTTAATTGTAATGTGATAATAAAAAATAGTAAACCATCAAATAGAATAATAACCTCACATATGAACTTATAAATAATTTTTTTGTATCTGTTGAGTAAAATTATAATTAATTTATACCATGTAATATGAAAACAAATGAATTAAAAATATTAAATTAATTATTGGTATTTTTGAATGCAAATATTTATTTATAATTTTTAATTAAAGTAATTATTTAAAAGAAACTTAATTTTCACAAAATAGTATTTTAATTTAATATTTTATTGTCTTTTGATTATTTGATAATTTTATGAGACCTTAATTAATTTTTCAATCTGTCAACAAATTAGTTATAGTTTCAAAATCATTATTTTTTTTATAAATGTTTCTTTTAATAAAAAATAAAATTTACCATATTAATAAAATTATTATCTAAAATCCACTTTTTAAATCTAGACATTAAAAAAATTCTGGGGATTACCTTCGGTATTTTTCTAAATAGTTGACTTTTTTATGAATAGTTAAATGTTATAATTTATGGTGTTTAATTTTTTTGGGAAATAATTGATTTTTTTAGTCATGGTTGGGACATGGAGGATGTAACTGGATAGTATATTTAACTCAAATGTTTTATTTACTTTATTTAGGGATATAAATCAAAACTATTGACAGTATTTATCAATATTTATAAACTAATGAATAAAATAATCAAACACACATGTGTTCTCCAACAATAAACTCCACACATCAACACATCTTCCTATCACACATTATAATCCAGGGATCTTTCAATGAGTGTACCAAATTCTTCTCCCAATCCTATTCTACATGTTATGGTTATTTTGGTCACCTCAAAAGGCGATTTAAATGTCATGTATTGAGGTTCTAAAGGAGACGACACTCATGAGGAAAACCTTTTATCCATCTCTCATATTAAATTTCATTTATTTTATTATCCTTCCCTCACCACTATATGAAATTAACCATTATAACACAATTATCATATATATAATGAAATTGTATTATGTTAATGGTATATGTATAATTAATTCACTTATCTTAACCTTTTTTCTAAAAATGAAAAGGTTTTCCATTAGGTGTCGATTGACCTCCTTCATAGATGATGATTTTTTATTTTTTTTAAATTTCCTTCTTGGAGATTCATAAAGAAATTATAGTGGTTAAAAGTATTTTATAATATGTATTAAATATTATTAAGTGTTCTCAATCTAGTATATATAAATAATATTAATTAAAAAATTAAATCTAGTTTGAGATTATAATGAAAACATGAAACTAATCTAAATGTAAACATTAACATATTTTTGAATGAATCATCCTCATCCCTGTAAAAATTGATATATGAGGGAATTTAATCATCTATATGTTAATTAATAACATATAATTTATATTCTTGTTAACTATTCACATTTTTAATGATCATTCAAACATGTATACTAGTGAACCAATCTTGAAAAACTAGGAAATGAATAACGTCGAATGAGGAAATTGAATCATATAAATCATTAAAAAGACAATAAATGAAATTAGAAAAATTATAATAAATAAAATTAATGATTAATAGATTATTAATTATATTATTAATGAATCTATTTTCATTATCCATGATAATAAATGAAAGTGTTGAACATTTTCAGAAATAATTTAAGGGATTATATCTGAACCTCATTTTTTCACCTGGATACATATTATCTATCATTACCAAAATTACATTCTTAAAAATTCTTATGTACTCATACTAAATTATTTATAATAATTGATTTATATTTACATAGATCATATATTTATTACATTATGTTGAAATTCAATGTATGTATTGTTCCCATTTAAATTTATCCCATTAAGAAAGCCTGATTAAAGGGAATATACCAATTTCATAACCATTCTCAAGAACACTCCATTATATTTTTTAATGAAAATTGTTTTTGTATAAAACAAAATTTTTATCATTATAAACAATCAATGATTATTTCTTATTTTTGGAAAAAAATTACCTTGTCTACCATTAATGACTGTAATATTATCTCTTTAACCTACTACTATAAATTGAGTATATAGCCATAGTTATATAGCTATAGTTTTAAAAAAAATTGTTCTTATTGGTTAAGATATGGAAACGACTAAAAAATACATATGGAATTACCATCCTAATGTATATTTATTGAATTTTTCGTTAAATTTATTGTAAAATCATGGTAATCATGTGTTTATTGTTATGGATTTTTGCCAGATTAATTTCTTGCATATATTTTGGGCATCCTTTAGGAAGTTGGTAGTGATTTCTCAATATAGAATTACCTTAATAATAATTTATTAATTTATTAAAATCTTATTTTTTTTAAATAATTAATTACATATTTTTATAATTAATATTTCTTAATTAGTTGCTTGAAATAGGTTACTAGGGTGCTATTGAATCATTGTTTCATATTTTCAGCTTTATAATTTTCATCCTAAGGGTTCTTGGGTGTTCTATATTATTAAAATTTCCATAATAGATTTTTTTATTAATTTATTTAGTTTTTAATTTATTATTGGTTTTCTCGGATCCTCTGTAGAATATTTATGTGTAGTCATGGAAAAGTGAGGCTCTTGGGAGTCTAATTGATTGGATTTTTCATAAAACCTCTCTCATTTTTTTTTATTCAAGAGAAAACCTCATGTTCTCATAGGTGATGAATATGGGTAGGAATGGGAGAAACATGGATATAATTGTCTCATGGGGATTTGAGTGTGGACATATGAGTGTTTTATTCATGGTTATTTCTATATAGGCTATTGGGTTAGAACCCCCAGGTAATAAAAGGATGATTATTTAGTATAGGGTTGATGGTAGGTTCCCCTCGTGTTTTTTCTAAATATAACCCTCAATGTGAGTAGTGTATATATAGGTATTATTTGAAGGTTTTTCCTAGATAGTTCATCGAATGGAGTTGTCATGTGAGATCCAAGTTGGTGTTGTATGTTTTTTTGAAAAATTGTCACACATAATATGAAGAGGATTCATTTGATGTTCAAAGAGACATTTCTTGTGATTTAAATGTGGAATTGCTTTAGGTGTTTCTACATCTCTCAAAAGGTAGGGAAAATATTATTTTTGATAGTCTTGGATTTTTGGACTAATTTCTTGGGTTTTCAGTTGATGAAGTGTTGTACCTTCTTTAAAGAGGTTTAATTCAATTGGAACCTTTAAATTGCACCAAAAACATAGGGTTTTGGTTAAGGAAAGGTGTCACTGAGATTAGGTTTGATAGGGGTATTTGGAACCCTTGAGGACTTTGTTATCGGTGTTTTGTTTCATGATAATTCCCATGTGGTTGAGGTGATGATAATGGATGGGTTAGTTTATAGAGTTTCCTAATGAGGATTCTCCATTTATATTAGGTCATTTTTTTATATATAATATCAATGGGACCATGGGTTCCCCATTTATTATTAACCATGGGCGATTCAATTCTGATTTAATCATTGGGTTTTTTGGTTGTTACATGAGATCATAGAGTATCGAAATGTGAACAATTTTGGAATTTTTCTTATTGTTTTGTTCATCTATATTATTGAATAGTTTATTATATATTATTTCATAGATGGATAACGATGTTCCAAGATTAGGTACAAAAAATAGGATGATAACATTGTGATTTTACTAGATCTATATTTGGACCCATGATTGATACAATTATTTCTTTCATTGGACATATGGTGGTGTTATATGGATCTTGATGAGATAACCAGTGATCTAAATTATTGTTCTCTTTGTTTGGAGCTACAAAATGGATATAGGGTTAGTAGGAATGGATTTTTAGAACCCAATGATAGTGGACATTGATTTCAAACACTAACATCATGGAATATTTTTATCGTAAATTTATTTGTACTGTTTGACATTTCAACTTGTGAGTGAAATATTTAGTCACATGAAATTCATAGAAAAGAGACATGATATATTCATTTATATGTCTATGAGGTAAAAACCATTATATAAACGTGAGTGTATAAAAACTTAATTGATGTAGTAAAAAATCATTGAGAATGTTATTCCAATATAAAAATTATTGTTGGGGTTGTTCATCATAACATCTATGTCCAATTAGAAATAGGATATCTATATTTTTATATTCAATACGGTTTGTCATTATTTGAAATGTTAATTTATTCTTTTCACCCTTTGAGGGATACTGTCACTTTCTTCATCATGGAAAATCAATCTTTAATGGTATTCTATGAAGGATGATTATATCTTATTATTCAAAAATAATACAATATTCATCCTTCTCCCCAATTGTTTTATTTAATTCACTATAGGATAGTATACATAAACTTAATGGTAATAAAGAGGTTATACCTTTTTCTTTTAGTGATATAAGAAGGTGGAGAGAAATCTCTCATCTCTAAACATTCATCCTCGCCAACTATATCAATGGGGATTATATTCAAGATTATTTCCCTAATTTTCTTAATATTTACCATTATCAACATCTTGGATGACTTGTTCATCTCTATAAGCTTCTTCTGTGGGAACCCATTGATTTAATGGGTAGTAAATTAACAAGAATCCACATAATTTATCTCCTAATTTTTATTTTATTTTTCTCTGGCTAGGAATTTAATATAGTCCTTTGCAACATGACTAGTTCCATTGATCTCTCACACAAATCCCCTAAAATATAATTTTTTCTATCTCAATTCCTTATAATAATAATTTGTTACTTTCATAAGTTTTCAAATTTTTTTGGTTCCATCAAGACAATATATTGTACTTCATCATATATTGTTCTTAAATTTATGATTTGAAGAGATTTTATTAGTAGTATTTTCATTCTAGAAGTATTAATAATTATAATAATACTAATTTTATTATTCTCAGGTAATCTAACACTTTATTAATCACATTTCTAGTGAAATAACATGTTGTACCAATAATCAAAAGCATTATTTCTAAAACCAATTCAAAAACATTAATACTCGTTGAATCATGCTCATACACTATATTAATTATTTTGTTTATATAATTCTATTTATTTTATATCCATTCTCCTGCCATAACTTTTCCTATTTCCGTGGGGGTTTTCCATTCTCATGTCATCCGTATATGGAAATTTTTACACCATGCATCATCATAAAATATTCAAATTATGTTTCTTAATCACTATAATGAAATGAAATAGATTTAGTATCATATCATAAATTAGAAAAATGTTGTACCTTTTTCATTGGGGTAGTTTTTTTCTCATCCTTTTATGTTTCAACATGAATATCTATCACTTTTTATTAAACATATATCATATACATTATGGTGTTTTTAGATTTAAGAAACCTAGATTGTTCCAAATGAGGTTCCTTTTATTTAGTAGCCAAATTTTTAATATAAATCTCTTGGTATCCTATATTATTGTACACATTTCATCATCAATATTTTTATCTCTTTTATGTGATCATCCTACTTCACATTTACACTTGTTTTCATCTTTTCCAAATAATTTACCTTCTACTAATATATGTAATTTTTGAAAATGTACGGAATAAAATCAGATGATAGAATATATTCTACATAATAATCCCCTTATTCTAATTCTTAAATACAATTAATTACTATTCATATCTTATCTATATATGTATATATGTATATTAATTAAAAATTATGTTTTCTTAGTTGTTCATGGATGTTCTTATGTTTTTTCATTTTTCCTATATTTATTAGTGAATATTGAGGTTGATAAACCCTTATCCATTTTTTCAACATCCAAAAGGACATATATTTTACGTTTGAGATAAATGGAACCTAAAAAGATTGACCCACCCCTTCTAGATTTGAAGCATCAATTTCTGGCATCTGCCTAGCCCATAAAGGTTAAGGGAAATATGTTCTCATTTTGTTTGGTTGTCATAATTTATATTATTTTTGTGTAGCATAGGTTTATGTTATCCTTTATAAGGTTATATATGTACTTATAGTAACAATGTAAAAGTGACATCACGATGGGTAATATCCCACCATGTTAAAATTTTATTGTTCATTAAATTTCTTCCGTACGAGGTTTATCATGGTTTATGTATCTTATTTTATATAATTAATAAAAAAATAATTTCCAAAAAAATTAATTTCTGTATATGAATCATGTAATTGGAGTTGATGTAAATTTATGTTTTTTTTCTCATATGTTTTAAACTGTCTGAATATTCACATTGAACATTATTTAGATTTTATATCAACAACACAGAATTTTTATATTTATTTACTATATGGTCGATGTACCTCAATTATTAGAATAAGTTATGCCCATGTTAACATATCTCTTCATTTATGATATAGTTGTTTCTTAGGGGTTTTCAATATTGTTTTAATGATGGAAACAGTATTTTAATGAAGATGTGTTCAGATTAATATTTTTTCTTTTATGAGGCGCCTCTTGAGATCCTAGGTTCTGTTTCTTCTATTTCTTTTAAGGATCCAACATATTTTCCAATAATTTAACATGATACATCAATAGATGAATTGTGTTGATTGTGTTTTTTATTTATGTTTTGTAGTTATATTATATAATCACTAAATGTTTAATATATTTTTTCAAGGTTAAAATGCTTTGGATGGATTTTTGTGTACTAGGAAAGAAATAATTTAAACATCTACAAATGTATGTTACTTTACTCATACCATCGATTTTTAACATCCATCAAAATTATATAAGGTATTGATAATATATTACTACTAAAAATCCTAGATTTATGTTAAAGAAATACATATGTTATCAAACATTTTTTTTATATTTTCATTATTCAGTAAATAGATAAAATGAAATTATACATTATACATTATGTTGTATTAACTTTCTACATATTTTGACTCCACCTAAAATGCTATATTCTATACAAAAAATTTATGAGAATAGGATATTAAATGTAGTCATTATTAATGTTGGGTTTCATTCAAACATAAAATCTATTTTGTTCCCTGTCTGTCCTCTAATTTCATGAAGTAGAATCTCTCTATATAATAAATAATATCATCTTGATTTAATGAGATTCCTGATAAATGAGATCCCAATTCAGAAAGACACAATGGCTTTTAAGGCATGACTACTGAGGGGAATCCATTATTGTCACAGTTGGAATGGTTTTGTAATTATCCTAATGGTGGGTATATGGGTTAGTTTATTGATTGGATCACTAACATTAATAGGTTAATGATCTTTCTTTGGGAATATACCTTTAGGTTGTAAATACTTTAGAAGTAGTAATTATTTTATCAATCATATTCAAGGTATTATTCATCCAATATTCTTTATAATTACCACATATTTAGTCTACCATTGCCTTTCAAACATCATTATTAAAGGTGTACAACTATCCCTTAATACTGATGACATTTGTTACTGCTTCAGATATCATCTTCCTATGTAATATATGAAATATTCCTACGTTCATATCCCCTTCTTGGGGGTCAGTAGGGGTGAAGGGTTGGGGTGGGGTGGGGGTGCAGGTGGTGGCTGCAGGGGGATGTTTTGGTGTAGGTGGGGAAACTGGGAGTGTATGTGGGGGTGGGGTTATTGGCAGTGGGGGTGCACGTGGTGGATGTGGTGGTGGGGGTAGTGGGTCCATGGGGTAGTATGGTGAAGGGGGGACATGGGAAGTGTGTGTGGGGGGGGGGAATGTGGGGTTAAGTGTGGGGGGTTGGGTGGGGTGCAGGTTGGGTGATGGGGATGTGGGTGTTTAGGTTGGGGTAGGGTTACTATGGGTGCAGTTTGGGAGTGAATGGGGAAGTGGGGGTGAATTGTGGGATATAGGGTGAAGGGTTGGGGTGAAGAGGTGTCGGTGGGGGGGGTCAGGGTTTATGGGGATGTGGGGCTATATTTGTGGTATGTGGGGGTTCAGTTGGTGGTAGGGGAAATGAAGGTGCATGTAGAGACCCGAAGCCTGACGTACATTGACATTACATTACATTTGCGGAATACTTAGTACATAGCAAAAACACACACTAAAGGATCGTAATAGTTTAGTGTCTTTGGAAACTCGGAACGTAATCTTCTAATCGTGGTGAAAGTTCTTCAATATCTCCCATAAAGGTCATCCCTTTTTTCTACCTAATACCTTTCTTTATATCCTGGGGAAAAGAAAACATAAAAGGGTGAGCTCAAATCCTTTTTCCAAAACTATATTACTATAACATCCCATTAATAATATCGAAAAAAAAAATTTCTATCCTTAAACAATACTAACTTACGTCCAACACAATCCATTCCAATCTTTAGGCTTATCCATAATACTGCAGTCCACTCTCATAACATAGTGAAAACAATTACCAGAGATTTAATATCATCGTTGATCCCCATATATCATAAGATATGTTTTGTTGGTCACATTCCAAACATTCAAAGTCCTTAATCATGTATACTCTTGAATACCCATTGAACCTTAGTGAAAACTTGAATGCAGTTAAAAGTTAACACTTTACACATACCAAAATCCTCAAAATTATTTATACTCAAACCATGATATCACTTAGTCCTTATATCAATCATGAGCTCATGAATACAATCAAACATCTCATTATCTTCTTATCCTTTCATTATGCACTTATCATCTACTTTCCAAAATATTTGAATCACTTTTCATAGTTATTGGTACCTTAAAATTATTGAAAACCACAATAGACCAATACTTAAATATTTCAATACACCATAAAAGTACCTCAACAACATTATTCTTGAATACCAAAACACTTCAGTCCATCCACATCAATGATTATCCTGGAATAAGTCCTTCCTTGATTTAGAAGTAACTTTTTAGGTCAGGGCATTGAGTTGGGTAATGCCCATGTTCTCCACAAATAAGACATTGAACTCCATAACAGTCTGTCACTCTATGACCCTTTTCTCCACATAGATAACATCGGTCCCTCCATTTGAGGTATTCCTCAAGGTTCTTCTTCCCTTCTTTAGAAATCTCAATCTTCCTTTCTTTATGCTCCTCAACATGCGAACATGCATAATAGTCTATCTTCCTCTTCTTTGAATAATTAGGCATACCACTAAATTTAACCTTGTTAGTCATATATCGCGATGATTGATTCGGCATAATCACAACATCTTTCTCTCTAGGCATTACACAATTTTGTTGCTCATAGTCACCAATTTGTCCATTGGATTCAATGTTAACTGAATTCCTTTTGGTTCCCTCCATTAACTAAATCACAAAAATAATTTTGTGAGAATCAAAAATCATGCTAGAGAAAACAACATAGTAAAGGGAAAGTATCCTCAATACCTAACTTCTTAGGTTTAATGTAACATCATTACCATAGTTCTAGGAATATATCCTATACGTATACTTATCCTTAGGGACATCCATAGACATACCTTAGAAATATCTCTAGGAATCTCACTAACGTTTTCGCATCCTAGTTTCCAATGGTTGACTAAACCTTTCCTCTGATACCAACTGTAGAGACCCGAAGCCTGACGTACATTGACATTACATTACATTTGCGGAATACTTAGTACATAGCAAAAACACACACTAAAGGATCGTAATAGTTTAGTGTCTTTGGAAACTCGGAACGTAATCTTCTAATCGTGGTGAAAGTTCTTCAATATCTCCCATAAAGTTCATCCCTTTTTTCTACCTAAAAACTTTCTTTATATCCTGGGGAAAAGAAAACATAAAAGGGTGAGCTCAAATGCTCAGTAAGGGTAAACAAAAGAAAAATCAATCACATCATATACAGAGCTTTTGGAAATCTTAACCTGCAAAAGAGCTCATAATATCATAACATGGGATATATCATAGAAGTGAAATGTAATCCCAATAATCATAACTTAAAACATGAAACTTTGTGGAATACACACATAATCATAGAAAATCATTTCTTGTTAGTCAAGACTCATTGCCAAGACTATCTTAGTGGACAAAGTCCCTTTCTGAATCGAGTAACCCTCGTTTCAATCCTGTTTCACTGAACCGGTATAACCTACCATTTCAGCCATGTCTATCTCATGAGATATAAAATCTTTACCCAATGCATTGGAGGGAGATATAGGTCCCACCCATCTTATAATGAATCCTTTCTTATGTGTGCCACATAATCATAAACCATACATCATAGCGTAACCCATGTAATAAAAATGGGATTCTTAAACAACATGACATCATAAAACAATTCATATAAGATAAAGGAATTCATAAAAATATTTCCATCACAACATAATCAATTCAATGTAATAATAGGGATAAAAACAGAACCCTTTTTTTATCTTATATGGAAAATAATTTTGATAAAATACTTGAACTCCATTCTTGAGGAAAATATCCTTTCTACTTCAAAATCAATTTCTTTTCACAAAACATCATGCAATTTTATAAGAAAGAGATTTTATCGAAAATAGTCATGAAATCTTTTAGAGGAAGCTTCATGAAAATAAGGCTTTATAAAACAGTAGAAATCCGTTCGTGCCGTATAAGTTAAAAAAACATTCTTCGTACTTTTGTCGGAAAAGTCAAAAAGTACCTCGTACGAAAAACATCAAAAGATTCCTTTCATTTATTTTACTAAAAACTCACCGAAGAGTAAAAATGGATTTAAACAATTGTAGGTGGATGGAAATAATATTACATATTGATGAAACATGGATGTAGATGATAAAATACACCCCAGTAAATACTTACGAATAAACAATCTCGGATAAAAATGAGATTGTGATATTTCCCTTACCTTAGGTCCAATTTGCTTCGTATGTGTCCGAACCTCCTGTATAATGATTTAAATAATGTCATTGACTTATTACAGAATCATATTCATTGTTATGATATCATATATGGTTCACTTATGACATTATATTACCCGTTCTTTTGTAAATTCCATGTTAAAGAAGCGTTTTGGGTAAAATCGTTTCATTTATCGTAGGTGTTTTGACTTGTTGTTCTTGACATCATTATTACTTATATCATGATTTACTTACTTCCAGAATATAAAATATGATTTATATATCATATATATTCAGTATATATATATATATAATAGATAGATAAATAAAATGAAAAACACCGTTCATGGAGACGGTAGTCCGTACGTACGCATGAACGCTGTTTTTCTTTCCTTATTGTCTTGAAATGGAAGTAAGTAGATGACATACATATGTATATATATACATAAATCCAGTAGCTTTATAATGTCATATATTTCATTATTATTTCTTATATATACATTATAATCATTCTTAAATGGTTAACATGGAGAATGAATCTCATCGCGTCGTGCAGACGGTAGTCCGTACGTACGCACGAGCGATGATATCATTTCTATAAATATTGAATTGAATTGGAGTGGATTATACAATATATCAGAATCACTATGATGTTGTAATAACTATGTATAGTTATTCTTTACACCATTATACCCATCCATGTAAGGTGGTGGTGGAAAATAGATTACACCACTGCGTGGAGACGGTATTCCGTACGTACGCACGCGCGGTGATTTCTTTTTCCGTAGGATGGATAGATGGTGAAATAGGGTTGTTTCATACTTATAATAACATATCAGTATATGAGTGATACTGATGTTATTACTTCATAATGAAACAACCTAAGAAGAAGAAGTGGAAGAAGAAATAAAGATGAAAGAATTGGTAATGGTAATTACCTCTTCTTTGAAGTGCCTCTTTGAGACCTCCTCTTAGGGCACTAGAATTGGTCTTTGAGGAAGACCAGAACCTCTAGGATGTTTCTAGGGAAGTGGAGAAGGGATTTTGGCAGGGTTTTGGCCGAGATGGAGTGCTCAAATTGGTGTGAGGAGGAGGGGGAGGAGGTGTCCTTTTATAAGGGAGGAGAGGGGCACCTTAGGAATATCTCAAAATATTATTTTATATTAAAGTCAAAATCGGTTTATAATGGTTCCAAAGGGTCTTATTTCGAAGATAAGGTGGGGAGGGGTCGAAATCCTATCAACCAATAGAATTTAGACAAGTTTAGGATATTATTTTAACCTTATCAATTAAATTTAACTCTAAGTTAAATAATTTAACTTTTACCATGTCTTTTTGTTTTCTTTCACTATATGGTTAATAAACTTACTATAACATGCCAAACGAACCCCAAATTGTTTATTATTAACATATATATCCTTATCTAAGT
Source organism: Viscum album (assembly GCA_963277665.1). Lineage (NCBI taxonomy): Eukaryota > Viridiplantae > Streptophyta > Magnoliopsida > Santalales > Viscaceae > Viscum > Viscum album. Next base: position 102,510 of record CAUJRU010001509.1, on the reverse strand, counting down.
CATTTGGCCGAACCTTATATTTTTAGGAATACAATAACAATTAGTAATATAATATTTGATTTAAAAACTATTTTGTGTCAATTTTGACACTATTTGATATATGATTTTTGTGAAAGTCATAACAGAATTAAATGTTCGAACCAAGTTGATTAAATCAACATTAATATATCATATTAACCTAGAAAATTAGTGGAATTCATAAAAAATCTCAAATTACATTTATTTTGGTGTTTATAACATCAATTATGTCAATATTTCATTAATAAGATAATCACTGCATCATCGTTGTGTCATAAATAAATTAAATTATTTTATGTCTAAAAATTACAAATAAAATACCATCATGTAGGAAATATTTTTAGCTTTATAATGAATATTTACAATCGAATTTATCTTATGTATAACCCCATATTAAAAATGATTTACTTATTAAACTTTGATTTTAACTATTTTATCCTTTCTTTAAATAAATTAATAATAAATGTCCTAATCTAATCCAAGTGGGCCTAAATGGTCATATTTTATTCCTAATCTTGTTTTTGGTCGAATTACACTTGTCCAATAGAATTAGGACATGTGTTAGGGTAATATTAATATCATTTTTACCCTTAATTACCCTATTTACCTTTAACCGTGGTAAAAAAAGTAAAAAGTTACTATTCACCAAAAATTATTTTCATCTCATTGAACCACATTTTAGTCCTTGATATTAACCGTGTCTCTCGGATTTTTGAAATTCCATTCACAGAAGCGGTAAAATTATGTTTTATGCAAAATTCAGTTTTTAACCTACCACTTAGTGGTTTCACTATTCATCAAAAATTGAAAGTTTTCAGAAAAATACCAAAAATTAGGCCTAAGCTATATTTGATATTATGAACTCAAAAATGATGTCTATTTTACCAAATTCAAAACATATCAGTTGCATTAACTAATTTAATAATTAATTCCCGTCATAAAAACAAATAGCGTGTTTTTAAGAGATAAAAACTATCAAAAGATTGATACTTGTTTATAAATGGTTTAAATGTGAAATTACATCCAATGACCATCATTGTATTAAATTGTAAAAATATATTCTAAATATACTTTAAAACTACTAAAATTAATAATTTATCACTATTAATTATTTCGATTAAAAAAGTTGTTTTTAATTAAAATTTATTAATTTTCACTATTCATTAGAATATGAAAGTTATCCGAAAAGTGCCAAAATTTCACCTTAGGCTAAATTCGATACTCCGAATCCAAAAATGAAGTCCATTTTGAGAGTTAAAATTTATAAAATTTAAAAAGTGGTTATTACTATTCATAACGGCTAGTTTTAATAATATTTTAATAGCATATCGTTGTTTAGTGAAACTCGGTATTGCGTATTACACACGCTATCGAGGAAGGTCGTGATTGCGTGTAATGCAAGGCAAGACAAGGATGCGTGTTGTGCAAGCTCCTTTTGGTGTAGCGTACAACACAAGACATTAATAAAATTAAAAAGAATATTTCTTTATAAAATCTTGGGTTGTTACATTCTACCCCCCTTAAAATGAATTTCTCCCTCGAAATTCGTCGGGGTTATAAATGGTTTACTATTCGAAAGTTTCTTTAATAGAAACCCACATCGTAAAAAGGAATATCAAAACCAATCTTTAAAAACAAAAGTATGAAACGTAAAGGTTACCCAAATAAACTAATCATTGGGTTTCCACATAGGTGAAAATATGGATATGGAAGAGAAATCTAACCATCATGTTCTGATGGAGAGTGGTAGAGAACATGGCTATGGAAAAGCCAGTAATCACAAATCCATAGATTTGTGATGATATAAGGTACCATCTGATTCATCGGGTATAAGATCACTAGGACAACATTTTTGGTTTTCAAGATCATTTCCCCTAAAGTTGAAAATTTGAATTAGAATAAATACTTACTTTATTTTGGTACAATCTCACTGTTGTTCGTTCTTTGAACAATTTCCACTTCATCTCTTAAATAAATGAAGTTGAATTTGTTATTCGTGAAGTGTTAGCAGATCATGTGATAGAATGACAGGTCATTCCATCTGTCTCAAACAAAAGGTTAGCAAAACTTATATACATAAGTTGATCTATAGTGAGATTAATCATATATGGTTCCTAAAATGGACTTATACTTCATATATCATACTGCTTAATATAATAAAACTAGTTTCTACTAAACAGGGACTTCCTGTAGGTCAGTGGTAGGCGATAAAGGCCAGTCGCACTTCGGTTGTGGGTTCGATTCCCACAGCCTTGTCCGAAGCGATGGGCTGTCGCCCGTCCTGCAGGTTGTCCTTTTTCCAAAACTATATTACTATAACATCCCATTAATAATATCGAAAAAAAAATTCTATCCTTAAACAATACTAACTTACGTCCAACACAATCCATTCCAATCTTTAGGCTTATCCATAATACTGCAGTCCACTCTCATAACATAGTGAAAACAATTACCAGAGATTTAATATCATCGTTGATCCCCATATATCATAAGATATGTTTTGTTGGTCACATTCCAAACATTCAAAGTCCTTAATCATGTATACTCTTGAATACCCATTGAACCTTAGTGAAAACTTGAATGCAGTTAAAAGTTAACACTTTACACATACCAAAATCCTCAAAATTATTTATACTCAAACCATGATATCACTTAGTCTTTATATCAATCATGAGCTCATGAATACAATCAAACATCTCATTATCTTCTTATCCTTTCATTATGCACTTATCATCTACTTTCCAAAATATTTGAATCACTTTTCATAGTTATTGGTACCTTAAAATTATTGAAAACCACAATAGACCAATACTTAAATATTTCAATACACCATAAAAGTACCTCAACAACATTATTCTTGAATACCAAAACACTTCAGTCCATCCACATCAATGATTATCCTGGAATAAGTCCTTCCTTGATTTAGAAGTAACTTTTTAGGTCAGGGCATTGAGTTGGGTAATGCCCATGTTCTCCACAAATAAGACATTGAACTCCATAACAGTCTGTCACTCTATGACCCTTTTCTCCACATAGATAACATCGGTCCCTCCATTTGAGGTATTCCTCAAGGTTCTTCTTCCCTTCTTTAGAAATCTCAATCTTCCTTTCTTTATGCTCCTCAACATGCGAACATGCATAATAGTCTATCTTCCTATTCTTTGAATAATTAGGCATACCACTAAATTTCACCTTGTTAGTCATATATCGCGATGATTGATTCGGCATAATCACAACATCTTTCTCTCTAGGCATTACACAATTTTGTTGCTCATAGTCACCAATTTGTCCATTGGATTCAATGTTAACTGAATTCCTTTTGGTTCCCTCCATTAACTAAAACACAAAAATAATTTTGTGAGAATCAAAAATCATGCTAGAGAAAACAACATAGTAAAGGGAAAGTATCCTCAATACCTAACTTCTTAGGTTTAATCTAACATCATTACCATAGTTCTAGGAATATATCCTATACGTATACTTATCCTTAGGGACATCCATAGACATACCTTAGAAATATCTCTAGGAATCTCACTAACGTTTTCGCATCCTAGTTTCCAAAGGTTGACTAAACCTTTCCTCTGATACCAACTGTAGAGACCCGAAGCCTGACGTACATTGACATTACATTACATTTGCGGAATACTTAGTACATAGCAAAAACACACACTAAAGGATCGTAATAGTTTAGTGTCTTTGGAAACTCGGAACGTAATCTTCTAATCGTGGTGAAAGTTCTTCAATATCTCCCATAAAGGTCATCCCTTTTTTCTACCTAAAAACTTTCTTTATATCCTGGGGATAAGAAAACATAAAAGGGTGAGCTCAAATGCTCAGTAAGGGTAAACAAAAGAAAAATCAATCACATCATATACAGAGCTTTTGGAAATCTTAACCTGCAAAAGAGCTCATAATATCATAACATGGGATATATCATAGAAGTGAAATGTAATCCCAATAATCATAACTTAAAACATGAAACTTTGTGGAATACACACATAATCATAGAAAATCATTTCTTGTTAGTCAAGACTCATTGCCAAGACTATCTTAGTGGACAAAGTCCCTTTCTGAATCGAGTAACCCTCGTTTCAATCCTGTTTCACTGAACCGGTATAACCTACCATTTCAGCCATGTCTATCTCATGAGATATAAAATCTTTACCCAATGCATTGGAGGGAGATATAGGTCCCACCCATCTTATAATGAATCCTTTCTTATGTGTGCCACATAATCATAAACCATACATCATAGCGTAACCCATGTAATAAAAATGGGATTCTTAAACAACATGACATCATAAAACAATTCATATAAGATAAAGGAATTCATAAAAATATTTCCATCACAACATAATCAATTCAATGTAATAATAGGGATAAAAACAGAACCCTTTTTTTATCTTAGATTGAAAATAATTTTGATAAAATACTTGAACTCCATTCTTGAGGAAAATATCCTTTCTACTTCAAAATCAATTTCTTTCCACAAAACATCATGCAATTTTAAAAGAAAGAGATTTTATCGAAAATAGTCATGAAATATTTTAGAGGAAGCTTCATGAAAATAAGGCTTTATAAAACAGTAGAAATCCGTTCGTGCCGTATAAGTTAAAAAAAACATTCTTCGTACTTTTGTCGGAAAAGTCAAAAAGTACCTCGTACGAAAAACATCAAAAGATTCCTTTCATTTCTTTTACTAAAAACTCACCGAAGGGTAAAAATGGATTTAAACAATTGTAGGTGGATGGAAATAATATTACATATTGATGAAACATGGATGTAGATGATAAAATACACCCCAGTAAATACTTACGAATAAACAATCTCGGATAAAAATGAGATTGTGATATTTCCCTTACCTTAGGTCCAATTTGCTTTGTATGTGTCCGAACCTCCTGTATAATGATTTAAATAATGTCATTGACTTATTACAGAATCATATTCATTGTTATGATATCATATATGGTTCACTTATGACATTATATTACCCGTTCTTTTGTAAATTCCATGTTAAAGAAGCGTTTTGGGTAAAATCGTTTCATTTATCGTAGGTGTTTTGACTTGTTGTTCTTGACATCATTATTACTTATATCATGATTTACTTACTTCCAGAATATAAAATATGATTTATATATCATATATATTTGGTATATATATATATAATAGATAGATAAATAAAATGAAAAACACCGTTCATGGAGACGGTAGTCCGTACGTACGCATGAACGCTGTTTTTCTTTCCTTATTGTCTTGAAATGGAAGTAAGTATATGACATACATATGTATATATATACATAAATCCAGTAGCTTTATAATGTCATATATTTCATTATTATTTCTTATATATACATTATAATCATTCTTAAATGGTTAACATGGAGAATGAATCTCATCGCGTCGTGGAGACGGTAGTCCGTACGTACGCACGAGCGATGATATCATTTATATAAATATTGAATTGAATTGGAGTGGATTATACAATATATCAGAATCAATATGATGTTGTAATAACTATGTATAGTTATTATTTACACCATTATACCCATCCATGTAAGGTGGTGGTGGAAAATAGATTACACCACGGCGTGGAGACGGTATTCCGTACGTACGCACGCGCGGTGATTTATTTTTCCGTAGGATGGATAGATGGTGAAATAGGGTTGTTTCATACTTATAATAACATATCAGTATATGAGTGATACTGATGTTATTACTTCATAATGAAACAACCTAAGAAGAAGAAGTGGAAGAAGAAATAATGATGAAAGAATTGGTAACGGTAATTACCTCTTCTTTGAAGTGCCTCTTTGAGACCTCCTCTTAGGGCACTAGAATTGGTCTTTGAGGAAGACCAAAACCTCTAGGATGTTGCTAGGGAAGTGGAGAAGGGAATTTGGCAGGGGTTGGACGAGCTTGAGTGCTCAAATTGGTGTGAAGAGGAGGGGGAGGAGGTGTCCTTTTATAAGGGAGGAGAGGGGCACCTTAGGAATATCTCAAAATATTATTTTATATTAAAGTCAAAATCGGTTTATAATGGTTCCAAAGGGTCTTATTTCGAAGACAAGGTGGGGAGGGGTCGAAATCCTATCAACCAATAGAATTTAGACAAGTTTAGGATATTATTTTAACCTTATCAATTAAATTTAACTCTAAGTTAAATAATTTAACTTTTACCATGTCTTTTTGTTTTCTTTCACTATATGGCTTATAAACTTACTATAACATGCCAAACGAACCCCAAATTGTTTATTATTAACATATATATCCTTATCTAAGTCATTTGGCCGAACCTTATATTTTTAGGAATACAATAACAATTAATAATATAATATTTGATTTAAAAACTATTTTGTGTCAATTTTGACACTATTTGATATATGATTTTTGTGAAAGTCATAACAGAATTAAATGTTCGAACCAAGTTGATTAAATCAACATTAATATATCATAGTAACCTATAAAATTAGTGGAATTCATAAAAAATATCAAATTACATTTATTGTGGTGTTTATAACATCAATTATGTCAATATTTCATTAATAAGATAATCACTGCATCATCGTTGTGTCATAAATAAATTAAATTATATTATGTCTAAAAATTACAAATAAAATACCATCATGTAGGAAATCTTTTTATCTTTCTAATGAATATTTACAATTGAATTTAACTTATGTATAACCCCATATTAAAAATGATTTACTTATTAAACATTGATTTTAACTATTTTAACCTTTCTTTAAATAAATTAATAATAAATGTCCTAATCTAATCCAAGTGGGCCTAAATGGTCATATTTTATTCCTAAGCTTGTTTTTGGTCGAATTACACTTGTCCAATAGGATTAGGACATGTGTTAGGGTAATATTAATATCATTTTTACCCTTAATTACCCTATTTACCTTTAACCGTGGTAAAAAAAGTAAAAAGTTACTATTCACCGAAAATTATTTTCATCTCATTGAACCACATTTTAGTCCTTGATATTAACCGTGTCTCTCAGATTTTTGAAATTCCATTCACAGAAGCGGTAAAATTATGTTTTATGCAAAATTCAGTTTTTAACCTACCACTTAGTGGTTTCACTATTCATCAAAAATTGAAAGTTTTCAGAAAAATTCCAATAATTAGGCCTAAGCTATATTTGATATTATGAACTCAAAAATGATGTCTATTTTACCAAATTCAAAACATATCAGTTGCATTAACTAATTTAAAAATTAATTCCCGTCATTAAAACAAATAGCGTGTTTTTAAGAGATAAAAACTATCAAAAGATTGATACTTGTTTATAAATGGTTTAAATGTGAAATTACATCCAATGACCATCATTGTATTAAATTGTAATAATATATTCTAAATGTACTTTAAAACTACTAAAATTAATAATTTATCACTATTAATTATTTCGATTAAAAAAGTTGTTTTTAATTAAAATTTAGTAATTTTCACTATTCATTAGAATATGAAAGTTATCCGAAAAGTGCCAAAATTTCACCTTAGGCTAAATTCGATACTCCGAATCCAAAAATGAAGTCCATTTTGAGAGTTAAAATTTATAAAATTTAAAAAGTGGTTATTACTATTCATAACGGCTAGTTTTAATAATATTTTAATAGCACATCGTTGTTTAGTGAAACTCGGTATTGCGTATTACACACGCTATCGAGGAAGGTCGCGATTGCGTGTAATGCAAGGCAAGACAAGGATGTGTGTTGTGCAAGCTCCTTTTGGTGTAGCGTACAACACAAGACATTAATAAAATTAAAAAGAATATTTCTTTATAAAATCTTGGGCTGTTACAGTGCAGGTTGGGGGTAGGGGTGTGGGGGTAAAGGGGTATAGGTGTAGTGTAGTTTGGTGGGGTGGTGGGGGAATTGGGGGGTGTAGGGTTGTGTGGACAATATGTGGTGATTGGTGGTGGTGGTGGGAGGGGGGGCAGGATCAGTGTGGGTGCAAGTGGGGGTAGTGGGGAGGGTTGTAGGGGGGAAGTGGGGTTGAATTGTTGACATAGTTGGAGTTAAAGGGTTCATGTGGGGTGGCGTGGTTAGGGGACGTCGTGGTGAATATGGGTAGTTCATGGTGGTGGGGGATGTATGGGTGAGTCGTGGGGGTAGTGGGTGCACATGTTTCAGGGGGATATCTGTGTTCAGGGGTGGGGGGATTCTGCTTAGGGGTATGGTGTATGCGAGGGAGGGGGCTGGTGTAGGACGAGGTGGGGGTGGGTGGCAGGGAGGTGTGAATGTTGGGGTGAGGGGGCTAGTCAGTTGACCTGACTTGAAACTCACAACACATTTTTAATTTTTTACATGTTGATCTTATAACCCACAAACTGAAGATCTGTGATTTTGGAAGTGAAAAAGTTTTAGTAAATCCATCATTAGACACACAATATGTCTGACTTTCTACCTCTTTATGACCTTCACCACCTCCCCATCCTCAGATACCAGTCTACTAGCTTTTGATCCTCCAGAGTCTTTGGTGAGCATCCAATTTTTGCAATGATATTGGAATATTCAATTAAAATGGAAATTACTTATATACTAATTATTTGCGCTTCTAATTCTTGGTTAATTTAGGTCTTCACCTAAAAAACATTATGGCGATGATTGAAGGAAATGATAAAATCATTTCCAGACAAGGCTAACCCTCCCTATTTAGTAGGGCAATGTATATTATTAGATTTTTTAGTCATGTATTAGAAAAAATTTCCAACTCTTTTTTTTGTAAAATATACATCATGGTTTCTTTTTTTATATTCATTATATTATATTGTTGTTTGCATAACAGTTATGCAAAGATGTTGACTATGATTTGGAAAATCATGGTCTTGATATTCTTGGAGGATTGTATGTTTATTCCTCATATAGTGGGTTGTACTAGAGAGATATAAGAGAATTTAAATTTCTATTGCAATAAAAATCATCACCTATAAGGCCAGATAAATGTATGTGTTCACCTAATCATCTGGAAGGCCCTGATAGAAAGAAATTATAATTGAATTTAAAGACAAAGCTATCCCACCACCATTTTATCCTTCTATTTTTTTCATACAAATTTTTTTTTGTTTACAATATTTAAAAACAATTTATTACATTATACTTTCATTTAAAAAAATTTCCACATTGGATTTAGATGTCAAATTTTTCATAACAATTGTAGAAAATTCTGTTGAATCTACTTTTGAATTTTATTAACCTAAATGTTTGTGAGATTATTAATACTCTTGTATTTATAAATTTTATTTTCATATATTTAGAGTTAGTTTCAAAATTTTTATTTTTATTGAAATTTTTTCAATATTGAATAAATAATTATCTATATTAATGTTTTATTTTCATATCGTTTTCAATAACATATAAAATTTAGGTACTTCAATGTTTTCCAGAGGTATTTTTTATTTTATGTGTCATTATATAGAATTGTTTTTTCATAATACAATATACTAATATTTTTCATAGTTTTATACTTCTAATCTATATAAAATTTGTATGAACTCCTTTATGTGTATAGTTATAGTTTAATTAAACTGTGTTTATTTTTTTCTAATGAATGTATTTAATGAATGTCAGTGATGAAAATATTGAAGCTGAATATTCTGTGGTTATGAAATTACCAAAATAAAATTTGGAAAGAGACATACAAGGGAGTTGGTAAAGATAACATCTTAGGCATGGGGAACCTCTTCATCCTCTTGAACATTTCAAGACACATTCATTTACTTTGGATTTACATTTTACAATGTTTATTGAACATTTAACTACATATTTTTACATTTAATTGCTATGTGTTACAATTTTCTTGAATTGGTTTCATTTTAGGTATCAATTGATTTCATTTACAAAATGGCTTTCCAAATTTTATAATTTCATATGATTAAAATTTTTGTGAATTCATATTGGGTTTTAGGGAGATCTACAGACTGTGGTGGATGATATTATGTATCGTGTAGTCACACAAAGTAAAATACTTTTTTTAGTACAAAAACAATGGTCTGTGATTAATTACATTTCTCATAAATATATTTGAAATTATTATAATTAATTTTTATGTGACAAATTATATACAATGGGCGCTTTATGTTTTTTAGAATGATGTGGAGTTAAAAATTAAGAAAAACACTGACAAATTCCTATTTCATAAGACATATTTCCCTCAATAGTGATTGGATTTTCATTTGATCATATATTTCAGAGTAGGTATTATCTTTAGGAATGGGTGTTTCATCTTACTATGTTAACGCTGTATTTTTTCCTAGATGAATGATTCTGGAATATTGTGCAGAACTTGTGGCCATCCTTCCTCTTGAGGTGTATCATTGTGGACATTGATTGGCTAGAGTGGTTATTTAAATTGACTACCTTTTTTTCATAAAATTATCTAGAATATAAAAAAGAATAAAAAACACATTTTTTACTCTATAAAAATATTTAAGATCATGTACATGTAAAGTTGTGCAGAACACCACACATTTTGAACAAAAAATCACAGTTTCATGTTCTCTTTTAATTAATTTTTAATATTTGTTATGTGAACCAACACATCCCAAACATGACATACTCCTACTTCACTGAAATACAATACTCTATAAGAATGTGATATGTTGTTTTGAAATTTTTTTAAAAGAATATATATTTCACATTTTTATTATTAACGAGTAGCACAACAATGTATAATATCACATCAATACACTATAAAAATGTAAAGGTGTATTTATTGTTGTTTCATGTTTTTATAAACATGTAATATTATATTTTGGTTTCACATTTTCACAAATATAAATATAAATAATATAAAAAAACACATTACAATTTATATGAAAGATAAAAAATTATGTAAAAGTGCTATTTTTGAACAACAACAATTGAATTTGAATGGGAAAAAACAATACTCAATTAAAGTGTGAACAAAAATACACATAAAATTGTGTTTGTAATATCATAGAAATACTCTTTTTCCTAATTGTTTCAATAGACTGTGATTGTTTTGTGAGATTATTGCTAGGATACATCACAAAAACTAAATATAAAATTCATCCAAACTTATGTACTGAATTTGAACAGTAAAACAATACATTTGGGTGTTTTTCTGTTGTGATATTTTACAAAAACTTTTATCATAAAAATATATAAAAATGTGTGATGTGTATTAATAATGTATTCATTGTATATTGTCTACATTCTGTGTTTTTTATAGTGTGTATTATTTTAACAATACAAAATTCCTATGAAGATATAGCATTAAACAATACAATATATCTTTGTGCGTAGTATACTATATTAAAATATGGATTATATATTTTATGCATTGTGTATACTATATTTAATTGTTCAATACTTTATGTTCATAGGTGTATGATGTGTGCATACATTATTTTTTTCTAGTTCTTGTATGGTTGGTTGATTTTAGTGTTTTTGTTTTAAATATAGTTAAGTTTTCAAGATATATTGTATTGAAGAATTTTTTATGATTGATGATATTTTTATTTCAATTGGAGTTCATGGAAAATTACCTTGTAGAGTTAACCATGGTGGAATACAACTTCTTAACTGTCTTCCCTCTATAATTACTAGAGTATCTGTTCTCTAGGATAGGTGGGCACTAGCACAAAAAGGACACCTATGGAATTGGATGAAGAAACACTATAAAATATACAACAGAATTTTCAATGCAACATCCACAACTGAAAAAATCTATATCTGAACAGCAAAGGATAGACATTGAATTCTGTCTGGGCCTTTATAATGTGAAGGGATATGATGGATGTGGTCATTATCATTATAGAGAGGGAATTTTTATATTATAAATTAAATTATTTTTAACTGAGTTTAGTTAAATATTACGATCTATGGTTAACGAACCAATTATGATTATAATGTATGCATAAGTCTATTTGATTTTGATTTTTTGTTTTATCAGGAAGCAGGGACTACTATTTTTTGTGTGGAAAATGATGAATGTTTCTACAGTTTTGAATAGTGGAAGCATACTTGTGTTTTCTTCTGGGAATTGTTTGATATTTCCATGGTTTTAAACCATGGAAATATTCCTATAAAAATAGATTAATCCATGGCTATAGGTCTGTGGCAGCGGTTTTCAATCATGGATATATGATATATTTAAATTATTTATAACCAAAATTTAAACTATGGCTATAGGCTTCAACCTATGGCCACACCAATAAGAGCCATCTTTATGAAATTATTTCTATTACATATATCCGTGGTTTCTTAGCCAATATTAGGATTATAAACCTGGGCTATAGCCAAAATTTCCAGTATTGACCGCACTAAAGTGTCTAATTTATAAATTTTTACCAACACACTTTTTATATGCTTTCTTTTTAGTTGGAAATCATTTACCATTATCTATGAATGTTTTCCCTTAGTAATGTTTGAGTTTGAAATAAATCTATTATTTCATGGAAAAAATTATCACATTCCCATTGGTTATTCATTATTACATGATTATGATTCCTAGTTCATTCCTTGATTAACAATCTTGTTTCTCCATTATGTTAATTTTATCATTTTGAACAGAGTTAGATGAAACATGTTTGAATGGGTGCACCTCTATTGAGATACAATTCATTGAATCATTTTTATTATTGTGAAACATCATTTGGGGAAGGGATTAAAACAAATTCTTTTATTGTACTTTGACCACAACATTATGTAGTCATCAATGTCAAACATGACTCATGTTTATGTAATTTTTAATTTTGTTTCACATTCCATGTTTACAATATTAAATCATCCCATATTATATATTATATGCTTCCCCATGTTTGTTAATGATTCATTCTTTTTTATTAAAACATTTTTTGACTTCTAACCCATGTGATATGATTTATACATTTTATTATTCCCATACGTGGGTTTTTAGCTCATCTATTTTGTCTATGTATTCCAATGGTTATACTATGAAGATATAGGAGACCAAAAGATGTTAGGATCCCATGATGTATGATTAATATAAATTTGTTTTATTTTAGATAAATATTTTTGTTTTATAATCCTATTCCATGATAGAAACATGACTTCACAATCCTTAGTTCTTATTTTATGGATAAATATTCTTAAAATCATGTAAAAATATGTTTAATATTATAGGGTATCTATAGTTGGTATCAGTGCATGATCTAGTTTGTTATAGAAATTATGACTAGAATAAATTTTTGAGAACCCAAGAGATAATTATATCACTATGGATAACATTTATTTGAACATAGGGAATAACAGATCATAATATACTTCTAATTTAAATTTTTATCCTTATATGCATGAAATTTAAATTATATATTCTTATTAGAAAACTATACAATCCCCCCAACTTGTATGTTATTATTTAGTAAATGTATGAAAATAGGGCAATGTGTGACAAAAAAATGTGATTGGAAGTCGGATGATTTCCCTAATGAAATTTGAAATCTGATTTGTATAGGTTCTCAAAACATCCTGAAAGTACTTTCTCAAATGCTATAAGTTATAAATAATACCATGAATCATGGGTGACTTGCTCCTTCTCCAATGAATGAAAATTTTTTGGTTCATTATTTTTTTATAAAGTCCTCACATAATAAGTGGATGTTTTGATACCATAACTTTGGAACAACATATTAATACCATTGAGAAGATATTATTTGTTCATAAATGTAGCAAAGAAGAGAAATTTATACTAGTGAAATTTTTTTGTTAACAAAAAAGATGATAATTTCTGTACACTGATAAAAAAACAGAGTACTATGAGGCCATTTATTTCATTGATTGATATGCATTTTGGATAATATTTTATCAATAAATATTTTTCCTGAACACTCCATATTAATATGGAATGGGATTTCCTCTGACTAAATCGAAATGGATATGAGTCTATTTTTGTATATGAAAAATACATCACAAGAAATTCATGAAACTCCTTCATATATTTCATGAACTCTTAAATAAATTTGGATCTCTTCTTAAAATACTAAAATTGTGTATATGAAAATGGCTGAGGATTCACAACATCGAATGATACAACGAAATTGTGAGTTTTGGTATTGGGGTTGAAACGAATATTGGAGAATCTTAGTGGTCTCATGAGCTTAGAGATAGAAATAATAAAATGTAGATTAATATTGGATTATTTATTGATAAATCGATTGACTCAAATAAAATGAAACAATATACATGTCAAAAGTGTGGGAAGAAGCATCTTGGACATTATATAAGGAGAATTAGAAGATTCTTAAAATTTAAAATAGAGGGGCATCAGGAAATTAAGTTTTAAATGGAAATAAAAAATCCCAAAAATGTTGAGGAAGAAAGGAAGATTTAGATTAACAATCATCCTATAGTGTAGTGTTTCAACAACAAGGAACATATGAATTATGTTAGTTAATTCCTATAACCAAGGTGATCTGAGGAAATCAACAACAACAACATCCATGGAAAAATGTTATATCTGATTCTCTCACAATCGATGAGGTGGATCATTAAGATGATGTGGTGATAGGAATGCTGGTAATTCATTCAACAATATTGTACAAACTATTTGATTCAGGTTCTATGCGTCAAATAAAATATTGCAGGTTTAGTATAACATTTCAAAAAAAAACCACAAAATATAGAAGTTGAGTTATCAGTGAGAATTAAAAATGGGGAAATTATTGCATCCAAATTATATAACTCATCCCTAATTTATGTTTTCAGACAGAACCACCTTGAAAATATTTTCTTACTTCCTTTAGTGTAGTTTTCTCCTACATTTTTGATGGATTGGATATCATTATACAATCCAAACATCAACATCCTGGAGTGGTAAATCACTCTTAACATCCCAAGGCATCACCCCATTATGTACAATTTTTAGGAATATGACTACTATCATAGAGAATCATCATAATAAATTTGTATTTTATTGCATTATTGAAAATAATATATTGCGCAAATGATATAGATAAATGATATAATCTTTATTAACAACATTCTAGTTGTGAGGGACTGCATTGATATATTTCATGAGGATTTACATAGTTTTTCTTGGGAGTAAGATGATGAGTTCTAAAATGAAAATATTCTTAGATATCTACCTCTAACAAATAACCCATATTCAATGGACAATATTTATTTTGAATAATATAAGATGATATTACAGGAGAATCTAGAAAATGTTTCTATACGCATGAGTGCTTCACCATGTGGTATTAAAGACCTATTTTCTTAGAATAATAATGGATCAATTTTTATCCACATTGATTATAGTGAGATCAAAAAAATGATTACAAGTAACAAGTATCACTTTCCATGGATAGATTATTTTTTTGATCTGCTACTTGGGGCCACGTATTTCATTAAGGTGTACCATCGTTCAGGATATGACCAATTAATAGTGAATAAGGAAAATATTTCTAATAATTCCATTATAACGAAGAATGGAAACTATGAGTTATTATTGATTGTATTCAAACTCAACAATTCGTTTGAAATTATCATGGACATAATGAACAGAGTATTTAAATATTACATTGTAAATTATGTGGTGGGATTTATCGATGATATTATGATATACTCCAAAAGAAATGAGGATAATGAGGGGAATTTGAGTTCTGTGATTTAGAAATATAAAAGGGATAAAATATCTGAAAATTTACATTAATGGGATTTATAAATGGAGAATGTATCATTCATGGGTCAAGTTATCACTACAATAGTAATATATGTTGATAATTATAGGAAAAGGTAATAGATCAGTATCTTAGTCCCACATCTGTAATGGTGGTACATAGGTACATTGGTTTAGTTGGGGTCTTATAACAATTATAGATGGACTAATCATGGTTTTAGAACCTACTAACATTGTCAACATAGAATGGTTTATTGTTTTTGGGGGCTACATAATGTGAATACTTCATCAAATAGTTGAAAAGTTTGTTTAATACTAGACCAGTACTCATAGTACATCAAAGTGTGTCACGACCCGACCCTACTCGGGCTCGAGCCGCAACTACCCCAGGCCCGCCTCCATAGGCCAGGGGCTGGTGACCAAGGCCGAAGGCACAACGACTCGGGGAGGCCTTTGCCTAAGCACCTGTACACACCCACATGCAGCACACTCAAAGCAAAAGTGCAGAGTAAAAAAGAAAAGAAAAAGGGAAACTGCTATAAATAAACCGCAAGAGTGCATAGACCTCTAAATAGTACAGGGTACAAGCTGAAAAAAAGGGGAAAAACACACGCCCAACCAAAAAGTTCCACAACTCGGCAATAGGTAAACCCAAAGGAAGAGCTGACGGGTCTCCCACCTGGAACCCGGCCACGACCACCGCACGAGGTCCAAGCTCCCAAGATCCTACGCTCCAATGAAGCCACGCTCCACCATTCAGTCTTCTGCAAGGGCACACCAAGTGCGGGCAAATCCCAAGCAAGGGTGAGTATAAAAATACTCAGTAGGATACCCCGAAGGCTCGAGGGAGCAACAAAGGAGGTACCGAAGGGTGAGTAGTAGAGCGAACAGGGAAAGTAAAGGAGTACAACCGAGGGTGCAGTAAGAGTAACAACGGAGAGTTCAGCTCAACCCAACAAGAGGAGAGAAGGTAGACTCCTCTAGACACAAGGAGCTGGAAACGGTGAGAAGATGAACTTCTCGTCGAGTCCTCGCTACCTATAGCAGGATAGTAGACTCGTCCAACCACAAGAAGCTAGACACGGAAAGAACGTGTCATACCCCGCGCGTCTATGCCTCCTCTGGAAGGAGAGTAGCCAAAACCCAAGGAGTGGGTACTGGAACAAGGTATATACATATACATATGCTCAAAAAGAAGCCCGAACAAGGTCATAAGGGGATCTCCATCTTGTAGCTCAGCCCATGAAAAGTGAGTCGCCAACAGTCCTAGAAGTAAACCATCGATGCCCAGTATCTCATATGCCTGCCCCGAACCGCAAGGAAAGGGGCTCAATCACCACACTTTGACACTATCCGCTTTGGGCGGAACTGACTCGCCCGCACGGTTTTAGATCACGTCACAAGAATGCGTCTTAGTGGGGAACGTGCCCATCGTACTTGAGAGTTCTAGGGAAAGTCAAACCAGACCTTGTCATTGCCCTACAGTCGAGAGGTCTCCTCAAAGTCAAAGTTGTTCCATCACCGACCTGTACAACCAAGGGTCCCACTCCGGTAATCACGGAGGAAAGCCTCATACTAGCCTAGTAGAAAGGACTAAGCATGGAAGGCCAACAGATGTCCCACTGCCCAGCCCTGCTAGAGGGTAATTCATAACCAGATATCGGGTGACCCACTGCCCATCCCTACTGGAGGGTAAACCATAATACATCATCAGACGACCCACTTCCCAGCCCCGCTGGAGGGTAGACCTTAACACATCATCAGGAAACCCACTACCCAGCCCAACTAGAGGGTAGAGATTAATACATCATCAGGAGACCCACTGCCCAGCCCCGCTGGAGGGTAGACCTGGAATAAGTCAATAGGTGACCCACTACCCAGCCTTGCTGGAGGGTAGATCTGGAACTAGACAACGGGCGACCCACTGCCCAGCCTTGCTGGATGGTAGACCCTAAGAGGTCGTCGGGTGACCCACTGCTCACTCTCTACCGGAGGGTAGACCCTATGTGCGTCAGGTGACCCACTGCCCAGTCTCTGCTGAAGGGTTGACCCTAATAGAATCCGGTGACCCACTGCCTAGTCTCTGCTGAATGGTAGACCCTAACAGCGTCGGGTGACCCACTTCCCAGTCTCTGCTGGAGGGTAGACCCTAGAAGTCAGTGAGAAACCCACTACCCAGCCCTACTAGAGGGTAAACCTGAAGAAGTCGATGAGTAACTCACTGCCTAGCCCTGCTAGAGGGTAAAACTCAGAGCTGCTCTGGCCATATCCACTGGAGGGTGTAACACTGGACAACCAAACACGGAGTGGGTATCGCGCAACCACCCAAATCCAGAACAAATCACCAAAAGGGGTTCAGCACTTGTTCCATCGCTGGGTGTCACTAGCACCGCTACCGGCCAATCCATCGAGAATGAAACCAGGGGGAGACCAATCAACCCTGCTGGTCAAACAAACGACCACAGAGGGACCCTCTACGTCGCGAGAGGTCCAAGTACGCAATGCAGAACCCATCACGCATGTGGGACCCACACGACGTGTGGCCCCACGTCAACCCCAAATGAGCACACAAATGTTCTCAGGTACAAACCACACGTACCTCCATGCGCTCCCATATACTCCCAGTGTATACCTCGTTCTAGCCCAAAGGCTATTGTGCACACGACACCCAGCGTCAACGCGAAGGCGTGATGTAAAAACTCCACCTCAAAGGCCAAGGCATGGCCAACCACATCTCGTGAACCATTTACACTCTCCCAAGTGTGCGCGATCACACGCCAAGGGTCCGATACAAAAAAGGTAGGATGAACCACCACTGGAGAACCTTCCATGCTTCCACGTTCAACAAGATCGTGCAATAGGCTCCACACAACCAAACGGATCTCACTATTATAATCCTCACGGAAAAACACACGATATCAACTACATACTCTCCTGAAACGGATATCCGATGGAAAAGTCGCCAACCCCTCCTCACGCCCGAACGACGTCCCGTGATCCCGAGCCTCAGCCCCGAAAATAGTCGGGCGCATCACACCATTGTGATCCCCTCGAGAAAATAGGTCGAAAGCACTACTCACTTGAGTGCAACGGATATCTGAAGAGATAGATACGTTCCGGTGCACCGCACGCAGGCGGTGCTTCATGGGACCCGCACCCCGGTCCCGAAACTCAACAAACGGATCGCACAGTTGTGATCCTCTCGAAAAAGTACACAAAATGGACTATTTACTTGTCCAAAACGGACATCCGGTGATAAAGATGGAAATCACCGTCAAATCCCGAAACGTCCCTCGCGGGCCCCACACCCTCATGTGGAATTAGGGTGGGCGGATTGCACCATTGCAATGCCCTCGGAAAAACATTCATAAATGACTACTCGCACGCCCCGAACGGACGTCCGATGAGAAAGGTGTGAAACGTTGCACGCAGCTCAGAAGACATGCCACGGGGCCCACGCCTCAAATCTGGATTCAGTGCCCGAAACCAACTTGGAAAGCCTCTCCCCGGTTCCAGGGTTCCAACGCCACTGATGGTGCTTAAATCGGACGTCGGACGCGTCCGCGTCTCTCAAAACAAGACCCCCGGGAAACGCCAACTTACTTAACGCACGAGTCATGCTACTGAAGCCCCTCATTTCGGGAACTAAAAATTCCCAAAACCATCTCCAAAAGACCGTCTCGTCGATACAAATCTACTGCCACAGACGGCACGTCAAACAGACGCGTCGTTTGGAAGTTACGCACCCCCCCCCCCCCCCGATTATAAGGGGGCCAACCGGGCTGGTCCACCCCGGCCGGCCCGGTCCGAACCGCCGCGGTCGGCTGGCCGTGACCCCCTCCAACCGAACCGGACCCGCCTCGGGTCTGGTTTTATCCCCATAAGACCGGCCGAAGCCGGTCTCCGCGTCGCACCAACAGGACCCACAGCATGCGGGTCCTTGCTCCCTCGAGTCGCCGCCAGTGGTCGACGACCCCGCTGGTGCCCCGCTCGCCGTCCGCGCGCCCCAGCCGACCGCCGCTCACCCAGGGCGCCCCGCCGCCCCCGGCCTGCCGTCCGCAGTCGCCTGCTGCCACATGCCTTCGCCGCCAGATCCACCACCGGAAGCCACCCGCGCCCGCCGGAACTCGCCGGACCGCCCTGCCGACCGCCGGAAACACCTCCAAACCCGCAAACTACGGCGGGTGGTTGCAGGGTCCACAGAACATGGTTTTACGAACTGAAACAAGTGATTTAACGAGAAAAAACTCTACTACGCATTCATGGGCTTCTTTTGAAAATCCAACAGCGAATCGATAGTATTTTCATGCTCAAACTAGGTGCGGGAAGGCAAAATGAAAGCGACAAAACCCTACCTGTAGGGGCGTTGCCCGAAGCTTCCCGGTCGATCCACCATTGCACCGTTGCCTTTCCAGATCTGCCTTGCTAGAGTGGAGGAGGATAGGGGAGGCTACCTCCTGTGGCTATCCATGTGGGGAAGCAGAAGAGGAAGGGGTGAGTTAAGCGTTTAAATAGTAAACGCTTAACCACCCGCCCATCGGCCCGAACCCGAACCCTCATCAGGGCCAAGGTTAAGCCACCCCTAGGGTAAACACCACCTCCCAAGAACAACGGTGGTCTCGGAATTATAATCCGAGACCCCGTTCAAATGTTATTAATCTCAACGCCCGAGGGCGCCAAATTATGAAAACACCCCTGGGGCCATTTTTCACAAATGGGCTGCGCCCGCGAAACTTACACCCCTCCTAGGTTAAACGACATGCTCCAAACTCAATGGTGCCCCCGTTTTTCGAATGTGAGCCACCGTTTAAGAGATACTAGTGTTTCTCCTTTAAACGAATAAATTATTTTATTAATTTATCCGTTTAACCTTCCGGAAGAGAGCGAGGGGTCCAAATATCCCGCGCCGACAAGTTTTATGTAGTTACTAGGGTAAACACCCCATTCCGGACCCATATGTACACTCGGATCTCTGATATGAAGCACCATTTAGGAGTTATCACATTTATTTGGTGTTTCTAGTGTGAACACACTGAAAATTTAATTCCGGCCACACCGGGGCTCGGAATCGCACGCCTTCTGAAGGCGCTACTCTAAAATATCATCAAGAATATTCCAAAGTCTTTCGCATCAAAAACAGGGTTCTTACATCATTCCCTCCTTCAATATTTTCGCCCCTGAAAAGAAAAACTAGGGAGAAACACAGGGTACAGAGCCCACACATGGCTTTTCCATACACAGAAGAACCCACACACAGCTCTGCGTCACCACACACAGACCAAGGATTGGTCCGTTCACGCGAGGTCGGCCCTTGCCGAGGTCGTGCACCCACTCCAGGCCCTGGGGTTAGGGAGAGGCGTTAGAAAACCTCTCCATCCCTTTGCATGGTCTCAAAAGACCCGAAGGCTCTCGGGGGTAGCTCACCTCCCCGAATGAACCTCTACGTCGCACGCCGCAACTGGAATCACCACCCGCACCTGGAACAAGGACCGATGATTCCCTCCTTATGAATATCCATATGGTGGAACACCCAAGGATATCTGGTCACGTAAGATTCCACAGTCGATGCTCTCTTACACGCTCAAAAGGCGAAGTAGTCATCACCATCGACTAAAGAAGAAGGCCCCATGCTTTTTACCTTACCAACATAGGGTTACACCCAACGCCCTGCGCCACCATGGTAACGCCTCAAACAAGGAGCAGGGAGAAAAGCCTTTCACACACAAAGCCCAACAATTCTACGGCAAGAAGTTTAAGAGTTGCAAGGGGTACCTATCACCATCCCATGCTCTACAGGATCGTAGACATCAGAAACTTGCTGCTGTCAGTGGTCCCAACCATCAGCTCCCAGAGCCTGACGTGGACCGCCTAGTGGTGATGGGAAGACCTCATAAGATCGTCCCCAACTACTAGCTCCTCCCGCTCCTCTGCTAGAACCACCTCTCTGGCTGCTACCCCGATCACGGCGATGCCTCTGCGGTGGTGGTGCACCTGCTGCCTGCCCGAAGATCTCAGCAACTCGGGTCGGGCAGTCTCGTGCCATGTGATCTTGCCCGTCACAAGCATAACACCGGCGCTCTCTAGGCTGCCCCGGTGCCCTCCGGATCCACTGTAGTGTACGACCACGACCCTGAATCTGGTTTTCAGAAAGCCACTTGCGTCGAGATTCTGCTTGTCGACGCCCGCTAGCTACAGCAGACGTCTCGGCTCCGATGTGCCTGCTGCCACCACCAACTCTAGAACGTGACAGGAAGCCCTCTGTCACCAGCGCCTGATCTAGCACCCCGACATATGTGTAAAGGCCCATGGGTACTATGAAAGAATGAATCTCTCAGCAAAGACCCTGCTCAAACTTCCGCACCCGGATGTTTTCTTCACGGACCAAGTCCGGGTAAAAGCAGGCACAGTCTGCAAAACTAGCCACGCACTTGGCCACCGTCATCCCTCCCAGCTGAAACTGCAGGAGCTCCTGAATCTGAACTGAGCGCAAGCAGGAGGGAAAAAACTCCTCATGGAACAAAAACCGAAATTCTCCCCACGAAAGCGACGACTCCTCAAGAAACCGAGTCACCAGACTCCACCAACACCAAGATGCTCCACAAAAAGGTGTGGCTGCCAAAGCCACTCTCTGATCTGTCAGCGTCTGCACAAGACTAAAAAGGCAAACCACTGTCTTGAGCCAAGCCTCTGCTGCCTGAGGGTCTGGCTCACCACTGAACCTCAGCGGCCTCTGCCGCTGGAACTCCCGGAGCGCGCTCAACCTGTGCTCAAGGTCATCCTGCTCTGCTGAAACTATCTGCTGCTCAACAGGTGGGGGTGCTCCTACCGGCCATCCCGGAGAAATGGATCGCATGATGGGTCCTAGACTGTGGCCTCGTAGCTCACAGGGTCATTGTCACGAACCAAATCTGGTATCATGGATGACTGTCCTCGCGGAGACATCCTGAATATTATCAAGGAGTGTTGCGGTCCGATGAGTATAATGTATATACCAACAACAACAACTATGGGGAGTTGACTCAAGAAGGACAGTCAAGACTCAATCCTATGTGATGCACAAACAAATTTCCCTACAACAAGTGTCTCAGCATGTCAAGTCGACAAGCGGGTTATCAAGGTCCTGGTGAGTGGATACGTTGGCGGCCACACCATCACTGGACTCACTGGCCTGAGAGCCGCTCTCGAGACACGTTAACACTGTTTCCCTAAATCTCAACCAATTCCTTTTATTTTTAGGGACGTCCGAACAACGTCCCAAGGAACGAACCACCGTTGATACCACTTTGTCAGGACCCGACCCTACTAGGGCTCGAGCAGCAACTATCCCAGGCCCGCCTCCATAGGCCAGGGGCTGGCGACCAGTGCCGAAGGAACAACGACTCGGGGAGGCCTTTGCCTAAGCACCTGTACACACCCACACGCATCACACTCAAAGAAAAAGTGCTGAGTAAAAAAGAAAAGAAAAAGGGAAAATGATATAAATAAACCACAAGAGTGCATCGACCTTTAAAAAGTACATGGTACAAGCTGAAAAGAAAAGGGGAAAAACATGCACCCACCCAAAAAGTGCCACAACCTGGAAACTGGTAAACCAAAAGGAACAGCCGACGGGTCTCCCACCTGGAACCCGGCCACGACCACTGTAACACCCCATGATTTTATGAAAAATATTTTTTTAATTTCATTAATGTATTGGGTTTTACGCTACACTAAACGGAGCTTTCATGACATGCAACCCTGACATGGCTTGCATTATATGCAATCGTGACCTTCCTCGATAGCGTGTGTTATACGCAATACCGGGTGTTACTAAAAAATGATATATTATTATAATACTATTATGAACTAGACGTTATGAATAGTATTAACTAAATATTGAATTTTATAACATTATTATTCATCTTACACATTTTCTAGAACATGGTATAAGAACAAAATAATTTTTTTGGGTAAAATAAGTATTTTTCAAAAAATGATGTTTTGCCGCCTTTTGATGGCACAACAACTTTAAATCTAGTTTTTGAAATGCTTATAAGTTCATTTTTACAAAATAAAATTATTATTTGGAATCAGGATATAAAATTTTACCTTGGATAAATTTTTCATATTATTCTGATAACTTTCATATTTTAATGAATAGTAAAAACATGCTATACTTTAATTAAAAACAACTTTTTTCATTGTAATAACTTGTGTGGATAAATAATAATATTGAATGGTTTAATGTATAAATAGAATATATTTTTACCATTTAATATAATGTATGTCATTATCATTGATTTTAACTTGAATTTGTAGGTTAAATCAATTCAATCTTTTGCAATGTTTTAAACAAAAACCCGTTTTCTTTCGACAACAGGATTAATTTTAATTTAATTTCTGCAAATTTTGTGTATTGAATTTGGAAAAATGGATTCCATATTTGGAATCAGTAGGTACAAATTATTTTAATAAGCTACTTTTTATTTTTGGGCTTTATGAATAGTAACTACGGTAAATTTTATTTACCATAGTTAAAGGTAAATCGGGTAATTAAGGGTAAATATAAGATTATAAAATTAACCTACCACCTGCCAAAATCCTATTGGATGACTACAAGTCGACCCATATCACCTAAGGTTCGGATTAGAATCATTTAATGGACTTTTGTCCTTGAAAATAACTTAATTATTATTAAAACCAAAGAAAGTGACAACATGTCACTCTCTTAAATCTTATAAGTATATTAATTTTAATTTAGTGATAAATTTCATGAAACGTCGAACATGAATAGTCTCCAGAAAGATAATGAAATTATCTACATCATATAAATTTATTTATAATTTTTAGGTATTAAATAATTATCATTAATTTTGACACAATAGGGATACAGAAATTATTTATTTAGTGAAAAATCAATAATATAGTTTTTATTGAAAAATTATTACATATCAAAAGGACGAAAAATCTGCACAAAACTTATTATTAGTGTATATATAAACCATAATCATCCATGGGCCGAATTTGTGACCATTGGATCCTTATTAAGATGATTATGACACTTATATTATTTTATTTTAAATGATGCCAAAGTTGCCACCTTCATAATTTAATAAATATATCAATTTAAATATTTTGATTTTTAAATGATAAATTCAGGTAAAAGTATTATAATGAAAGTTAATAGATTTATCTTCATCATAGGATTTTATTTTTAATTTTTATGCAACAAATAAGTGTATTATATAATTATACAAAAATGTTGTTGTAATAATTTTATTAAAAGATAAACCAAATAAATGGTTTAAAATAAAATAAAATAAATATTATATGAACTATTTAATGTGCTCCACTAATTTTATAGATACATATGACCTTTTATGAATCTATTAAAGCTTTTATTTCGAACATATATTCTGTATATATTTTATTTAAATTCAAATAAATGAATAGTGTCAAAATTGACACTATTGTTATTTTATAAAAATAATATATTATAAAATTGTTTAAAAATCACAAAAATATTTAAAAATTATAAATTTATATTTATATGGTTGAAAATATTATAAATTATCCAATTATGGACAATTAAAAACAAATAAGTAATTATTTGTTATAATTTAAAATTTAGAATGTTATTACCACAAATAAAATTAAATAGATCAAATAAGGATAAATCTAGTTGATAATGTTTAAAATAAATTACTAACATGTCTAAATTTGATTGGTTTATGATATTACAACCGTATCTCATCTAATATTCGGATATGAGTCATTTTTGGTGGTTTTTTAGTGGGGATAGATTTATTATAAATTAATATTTTTAAGAATTCCAAAGGTGCCTGTCTCCTCCCTTATAAAAGGGCACCTCCTCCCTCTCTTCCTCACACCACTTTGATCCCTCAAACTTGGTCAAACCCTGCCGAATTCTCTTTTCCACTTCCCTAGAAACATCCTAGAGGTCCTTGTCTTCTTCAAAGACAACTTTTAGTGCCCTAAGAGGAGGTCTCAAAGAGGCGCTTCAAAGAAGAGGAGGATCAGATACGTACGAAGCATATCAGACCTAAGGTAAGGGATAATTTTGCAAATCTCATTTTTATCCGAGATTTCATATTTGTAAGTATTTACTGGGGTTATTTCTATCATCCATATCCATGTTTTAGAAAAGTTTTTTCATGTATGTTTAAAGTCCTTTTCTACCCATTTTTAATTTTACCCCATGGTATGGAAGGAATTTTTCATTTGTTTACCCTACGTGGTATTTTTTTGAATTTTCCGGAAAAAGTAAGAGAAGAATGTTTTTTTTAACTTATACGGAATGAAAAGATTTTTATGGTTTTATAAATCCATATTTTCATGAAGATTCCTCCAAAATATTTAATGACTATTTTCAACAAAATCTCTTTCTTTTAAAATTGCATGACGTTTTGTGAAAAGAAATTGATTTCGAAGAAGAAAGGATATTTTCCTCAATAATTCATTTCATGTGTTTTATCAAAACCATTTTTTCATCTAAGATAACATTATTTCATATGTTTATGTTTCAAGTATAATGTCTTTATGATTTACATGGTTTCACTTTTCTAATTATGAAATGATATCCATTTCTTTTATATGGATTATGTGATGATGGGATGATGTTTATGAAACCCATTTTATTTATTGGGTTTTTATGAATGCTGTATGTTTATTTTGTGGCATAAGTAATAATGATTTCATTATATGATGGGTGGGACCTATATCTCCCTCCAATGCATTGGGTAAAGATTTTATATCTCATGAGATAGACATAGCTGGAACAGTAAGTTAATCTGGTTCAGTGTTAGAGGACTAAAACGAGGAGTGAACTCGATTCAGAATGGGACATTGTCAACTAAGATGGTCTTGGAAGAAATGCCTTGGCTACTATAGAAATCATTACATGTGCTTAATGTATGCCACAATTACATGTTTTATTCCCATTATATTTTATCATGGTTTTTGTTCCATTATGATCTATGCCTTATGTACTTCCATGTTTTATGTCACTGCTCAAGATTTTTATGTTTAAACATTATGTTCATGTTTTTAAGTTCAAATGTATATTGTGTGTTTTATTTTATCCATGCTTACCCTTACTGAGCATTTGAGCTCACCCTTTTTATGTTTTATTTTCCACCAGGATCAAAAGAAAGGTTTTAGGCATGGAAATAAAAAGTGGAAGATCATTATGGGAGATATTGAAGATATTTCACCACGATTAGAAGATTAAGTTCCATGTTTCCAAAGACACTAAAATATTACGGTCCTTGTGTGTCTGTTTTTGTTATGTATTAATTATTCCACAAAAGTAATGTAATGTCCATGTACGTCATGCTTCGGGTCTCTAAAACCACTGCACGCAGTCCAAGCTCCCAAGATCCTACGCTCCACTGAAGCCACACTCCACCTGTTCGTCATCTTCAAGGGCACACCAAGTGCGGTCAAAGCCGAAGCAGGGGTGAGTATAAAAATACTCAGTAGGATACCGCGAAGGCTCGAGGGAGAAACAAAAGAGGTACCGAAGGGTGAGCAGTAGAGCGAACAGGGAAAGTAAAGGAGTACAACCGAGGGTGCAGTAAGAGTAACAGCAGAGATTCCAACTCAACCCAACACGAAGAGAGAAGGTAGATTCTTCCAGACACAAGGAGCTGGAAACGGTGAGAAGATGAACTTCCTGTCGAGTCTTCGCTACCTATAGCTGGAGAGTAGACTCGTCCAACCACAATAAGCTAGACACGGAAATCACGTGGCATACCTCGCGCGTCTTCGCCACCTCTGAAAGGAGAGTAGCCAAAACCCATGGACTGGGTACTGGAACAAGGTATATACATATACATATGCTCAACAAGAAGCCCAAACAAGGTCGTAAGGGGATCTCCATCCCATAGCTCAGCCTAAGAAAAGTGAGTCTCCAACAGTCCCAGAAGTAAACCATCGATGCCCAGCATCTCATATGTCTTCCCCGAACCGCAAGGCATGGGGCTCGATCACCGCACTTCAACACTATCCGCTTTGGGCGGCACTGACTCGCCCACACGGTTTTAGATCGCGTCACAATAACGCGTCTCAGTGGGGAAAATTCCCCTCATACTTGTGAGTTCTAGGGAATGTCAAACCGCACCTCGTTAGTGCCCTACATTTGAGAGGTCTCCTCAAAGTCAAAGTTGTTCCATCATCGACCTGTACAACCAAGGGTCCCACTCCGGTAATCATGGAGGAAAGCCTTAGACTAGCCTAGTAGAAAGGACTAAGCCTGGAATACGAACGGATGTCCCACTGCCCAGCCCTGCTGGAGGGTAATTCATAACCAGATATTGGGTGACCCACTGCCCAGCCCTGCTGGAGGGTAAACCATAATACATCATCAGGAGACCCACTACCCATCCCCGCTGGAGGGTAGACCTTAACACATCATTAGGTGACCCACTGCCCAGCCCCGCAGGAGGGTAGACCTTAATACATCATCTGGCAACCCACTGCCTAGCCCCGCTAGAGGGTAGACCTGAAATAAATCAATAGGTGACCCACTGCCCAGCCTTGCTGGAGGGTAGACCTGGAACTAGACGACGGGCGACCCACTGCCCAGCCTTGCTGGAGAGTAGACCCTAAGAGGTCGTTGGGTGACCCACTACCTAGTCTCTGCTTGAGGGTAGACCCTAAGTGCGTCGGGTGACCCACTGCCCAGTCTCTACTGGAGGGTAGACCCTAATAGCGTTGGGTGACCCACTGCCCAGTCTCTGCTGGAGGGTAGACCCTAATAGCGTAGGGTGACCCACTGTCCAGTCTCTGCTGGAGGGTAGACCCTAGAAGTCAGTGAGAAACCCACTTCCCAACCCTGTTGGAGGGTAAACCTGAAGAAGTCGATGAGTAACCCACTACCCAGCCCCGCTGGAGGGTAAAACTCAGAGCTACTCTGGCCAAATCCACTGGAGGGTGCAACACTGGCCAACCGAACACTGAGTGGGTATCGCGCAACCACCCAACTCCATAACAACTCACCCAAAGGGGTCCAGTGCCTGTTCCATCGCTGGGTGTCACTAGCACCGCTACCGGCCAATCCATCGAGAATGAAACCAGGGGGAGACCACTCAACCCTGCTGGTCAAAAAAACGAGCACAGAGGGACCCTCTACGTCGCGAGAGGTCAATGTACACAAAGAATAACCCAGCACGCACGTGGGGCCCACATGACGTGTGGCCCCACGTCAACCCCAACTGAGTGCACAGAAGTTCTAAGGTAAAAATCACATGTACCTCCAAGCGCTCCCGTATACTCCATGAGTATACATCATTCTAGCACAAAGGCTATCGTGCACACGGCACCCAGTGTCAATGCGAAGGCGTGACGTAACAACTCCACCTCAAAGGCCCAGGCACGGCCAACCACATCTTGTGAACCATTTACACTCTCCCAAGAGTGCGCGATCACACGCCAAGGGTCCGCTACAAACATGGTAGGATGAACCACCACTATAGCACCTTCCATGCCTCCACGTTCAACAAGATCGTGCAAGAGGGTCCGCACAACCAAACGGATTGCACCGTTGTAATCCTCATAGAAAAACACGAGAGATCGACTACTTACTCGCCTCAAACGGATATCTGATGGAAAAGTCGCCAACACCGCCTCACGACCGAACGACGTCCCATGATCCCGAGCCTCGGCCCCGAAAACAGTCGAGCGCATCGCACCATTGCGATCCCCTCGAGAAAACAGTTCGAAAGTACTACTCACTTGAGTGAAACAGATATCCGAAGAGAAAGATACGTTCCGGCGCACCACACACAAGCAGTGCTTTGTGGGACCCGCACCCCGGTCCCGAAACTCAACGAACGGATCGCACCGTTGCGATCCTCTTGAAAAAGTACACAAAATGGACTATTCACTTGTCCAAAACGGACACCCAATGATAAAGCTGGAAATCACCATCAAATCCTGAAATGGCACTTGTGGGCCCCGTAACCTCGTGCCGAATTAGGGCGGGCGGATTGCGCCATTGCAATCCCCTCGGAAAAACATTCAGAAACGACTACTTGCATGCCCCGAACGGACGTCCGATGAAAAAGGCGTGAAATACTGCACGCAGCTCGGAAGACGGGCTGTGGGGCCTAAGCCTCAACTTCGGATTCAGCACCCGAACCCACCCTGGAAAACATCGCCCCGGCGCCAGGGTTCCAACTTCACTGACGGCGCTTAAATCGGACGTCGGATGAGTCTGCGCCGCTCAAAACATGACCCCGGGAAAACACCAACTTACTTAACACACGAGTCGTGCTACCGAAGCCCCTCGTTTCGGGAATTAAGAATTCCCGAAACCATCTCCAAAAGACCGACTCGTCGATACGGATCTACTGCCATAGACGGCGCGTCAAATGGACGCGCCGTTTGGAAGTTACGCCCCCCCCAATTATAAGGGGGCCAACCGGGCCGGTCCACCCCGGCCGACACGGTCCGAACCGCCACGGCCGGCTGGCCGTGGCCCCATCCAACCGAACCGGACCCGCCTCGTGTCCGGTATTATTCCCAGAAGACCGGCCAAAGCCGGACTCCGAGTCACGCCAACAGGACCCGCAGCATGCGGGTCCTTGCTCCCTTGAGTCGCCGCCAGTGGCCGACGACCCCGCTGGCGCCCCGCTCACCGTCCCCGCGCCCCGGCCGACCGCCGCTCACCCAGGGAGCCCCGCCGCCCCCGGCCTGCCATCCGCAGCCGCCTGCTGCTGCACGCCGTCACCGCCAGAGAAACCGCCTGAAGCCACCCGCACACGCCGGAACTCGCCGGACTGCCCTGCCGACCGCCAGAAACACCTCCAAACCCGCAAACTTCGGTGGGTGGTTTCGGGGTCCTCATAAGTCGGTTTTATGAACTGAAACAAGCGATGGAATGAGAATAAACTATACTACGCATTCATGGGCTTCGTTCGAAAATCCAACAGCGAATTGAAAGTATTAATCATGCTCAAAGTAGGTGCGGGAAGGCAAAATGAAAGCGACAAAACCCTACCTGCAGGGGCGTTGCCCGAAGCTTCACGGGAGATCCGCCGCTGCACTGTCGCCTTGCCGGAGCTACCTTGCCGGAGTGGAGGAGGAGAGGGGAGGTTGCCTCCTGCGGTTGTCCAGGTGGGGAAGCAGAGGAGGAAGGGGTGAGTTAAGTATTTAAATAGAAAACGCTTAACCACCCGCCCGTCGGCCCGAACCCGAACCCCCAGCAGGGCCAAGGTTAAGCCTCCCCTGGGGTAAACACCACCTCCCGAGCACAATAGTGGTCTCGGAATTTTAATCTGAGACCCCGTTCAAAATTTATTAAACTCAACGCCCGAGGGCACCAAATTACATAAAATACCCCTGGGCCATTTTTCACAAACGGGCCGCGCCCGCGAAACATACACCCCTCCTAGGGTAAACGGCACAGTCCAAACTCAACGGTGCCCTTGGTTTTCCAATTCGAGCCACCTTTTAAGAGATACTAGCGTTTCTCCTTTAAATGAATAAATTCATTTATTAATTTATCCGTTTAACCTTCCAAAAGCGAGCGAGGGGTCCAAATATCCCGCGCTGACAAATTTTATGTCGTTCCTAGGGTAAACACCCCATTACGGACCCATCAGTACACTTGGATCTATGATCTAAAGCACCGTTAAGGAGTTATCACTTTTATTTGGCGTTTCCAGTGTGAACACACTGAAAATTTAATTCCGGCCACACCGGGGCTCAGAATCGCACGCCGTCTGAAGGCGCTGCTCTGGAATATCTTCAAGAATATTACAAAGCCTTTTGCAGCAAAAACCGGGTTCTTACAAAGTGGTAAACCTTTTTTATAAAGAGATACATTAAATAAGGACATAGTATGTGTATTGATGATAAATGATAAAGTGATAACCTTTGCCTCAAGGATGTTGAACACTCTTTAGACACAACATCCCCCATATGATCGGGAGTTTTAGTTACTAATCTTCTCATTGAAAATTTGGAGGTATTATCTTTATGGTGTAAAGTGTGAGATATAAAGATATCATAATATCCTCAAATATATATTCACACCAAAGGAGCATTATATGTTCTAGAGATGATGGTTATAACGTATCAAAGACTACGACTACTCTATACACTACCATCGTGATATTGAAAATAATGTGGTATATTCTATAAATAGAAATGACCATATTTTTTTATAAAAAAATGAGAAAGGAAAAGGATCCAATCTTTGTAGGCCTGTAAAGAATGTACATGGAAATCATTAACAAATAACCATCCTCAGTATTTTCGTAAGTGATTTATTAACCATAACAAATAGAGAAATTAATGGACTCTAAATAAAATAATGAGGAAATTCGGAAAAATGTGTTTTCTATATAAAATTCGAAATCATGATAATTCAAAATTCATGAGGAATGAGTCATAATATTTTGGACTAGATTTTGTGTACTATACAATGTGGGGATAATGAAAGTGATTAGGAATGAATAATAAGACTAAAATTTCATTATTCATATATGAAAAAAATATGTATCAACATATCTGTTAATTTTATTGGTAGAAAAATATTAAAATTAGATAACTAAATATAAATCATTGTTCTTGGTATGACGACATGTGAAGTTTGGATGAAAAATTCTATGGGTATGATGCTGCCATTAACCATGCCTACATAGAAATTGGAAAACATCACCTCAAAATTTGTCACTATATTTCCAAATACATCTAGTGGAAATAATTATAAATGGGTTTTTATTGACTATCTAACAAAGGAAACACACTTTATTTTAATTCATGAGGAATTATTGGTTCATCAACATACACAGATATACATCATAGAAGTTGTGAGGTTGTATGGAGTTCTACTATCGACTGTATCGGTTCAAGATCCTAGTTTAACATCCAAATTTTGTAAAATTATATAAAATGTTCTAAACAAAATATAAAATCAATAGAACATATAATCCTGAATCTTATAGACAATTTCAGTGGACTATTGTTATACTATAATACACATTGATATTAGGATCTATTGACATTAGGGGGGAATGAACCAATATCAACCTCTAATGGAGTTCTCTAATAACCAAATATTCCACATAAACATCTAAATAGATCCATATGAATCCCTTTATGGGAAAATATTATGAACGTTGGCACGATTAGATGAATTTAGTCAATGAAAATTGAAATGAAATGAAATGGTCAAATAAATTGTCAAAATGTTAAAATCATTTAGAAGCACATCAAGGTATCCCAATGTCGACAAAAGAGAAATGGAGACAATCATTGATGGAGTATTTAGTGTGAAGTTGCAGACTTTTTATTCCACTACATACCTTCAAGGAAGATGATCTTACGATTTGGTAAAAAGGAATGTTGAGTCCTATGTACATCATCCCCTTCAATACTCTAGATCTTTCTCAAGTTTTGGCCTATCGACTAGCACATCCACCTACCATGTCTCATGTACAAGATTTATTACATGTACCCCTTGAGGATGTAAAAACAATATCCCCCCACATAAAATGAATTAAGAGGTGGTACGACTAGAGAATGACTACTCATATGAAAGGTATGTGGTGATGATCTTATAAAATATAGATAATGTTCTACACAAAAAGACTATTCAACTAGTAAATTTTGTATAGAAGAAAAATTAGTATAAAGAGTAATTATAATAACCATAGGATGCAACGAATGATAAGTACACAAACATTTTCTTACCATAGTATGTAAAAAAAAAATTGATGGTGAAATTTCATAAGCGGGAGATAATTTAATGACCCATAAATTATCAATATAATTCCACTTCTTCTAATAATTTTATATAGTATAAACCAAATACATTACATTGATATCCAAATAAAATCATTTTTTTCATTGAAGTAAATAGTATTAATGGAACTATAACAATAGAATAGTGATGTAACTATTGGAATATTAATTTGACCATAAGGAATAGAAACCCAAAAAATATAACAACAACCTAAAATATGGTTATATTAATATAAATTAGGTATATTATCAGTGAAAATATATTATATTTATACCATGGAATAAGTAAATTAATGTTTAAAAAATTGTAAATTATGTATTGGTATGCTATGAAATGTAATTGTTTATTTCCAATTTTATAATAAAAGTAGAAATTAAAAATAAAATTAATTTTCATAATATATATTAATAAATTTATATTTAGTTTTCTTATGATTATAAGAATATATTATTATTCCATATTTAATTTTATAAAGTGTTATAAAAGATGTTATTATTAAAAAATATCTATATTTTCTGAATTAATGATGAATTTAATTAAAATTAAAATGTCTCAAATTAGATAATTATTTGGATAAAATGGAATCCCATTTTAAAATATAGATGGTGAAAAATGGAAGGTGTTATTTAAGGGTATTCTTCTAAAAATTTTGTGTTTTTGGTGAATAGCGAGACAAAATAATTTACATAATTTAACATTTTATTCATATAAATGATTTTTGGACTCATGGTTGCGTAAAAAATGATGTAAGTTATCACTATATAAAAAAAAACGATCTAGATACTATATTCACTCATAATAATCATCCTTTGTGATAGTATTGAGAAAAAATAAAAAATTAATGAGTAAAATAATGAAAATCACTCTATAGCTTCAAGTATCAATACCAACCCTCCCAACCTCTTCACCTCACACCATATAATCCTTTAATATTTCTAAAATTTTGCCTAATTACTCTCTCGATCAATTTCCACATGTTTTTTTCATTTTGGACTCATCAAAATACCGTTTTCATGTCCCTTAAATAGGTTTTCATAGAGATGACACTCAAGTGGTAAAAACTTCCCTCACTCTCTAACAATTTATTCTCTCATATTTTCCTTCTCTCACCTACCCAATACAAATATTATGATCACTAATATATCTTAGATATGTTATAATTTTATTATTTTAATGTAATTACCAAAAAAATTATCATCTCTTCCCCTTATATTCAATAAAATAAAGCATCATTCGTGAGGTGTCGATTCACCACCTTCTTGGATGATGATTTTTTGATTTATAGTACCTAAATGAAGGAGGGTCAAAAAAAAATTATAATTCGTTATGAAGATTGAAAAATTTATATTTGATTTTCTTTGATCTTCTATAACTTGTATCTATACATTATATTAATTAATTATACAGAACTAGTTCATGATGGTCAAAAAAATGCCAAAATAATCTAAATAGTTATTATAACCATTTTATCTAATGAATCATCCTCATATATAAATTAATATTATAAAAGACCATTAAAACATATATATGTTCATTAATATCATATAATTTAAATTTTTTATAACAATTCACATCTTATATGATCATTCATACATGTATACACGTGAGCCAATAATGAAAACCTTAGAAATCAACACTCCCAAATGACGAAATTTAATAATATAACTAATCAAAAACAATTTTAATGAACATAATAAAATTATAGAAATTAAAATAACCATATTGAAGGTTAATAATTAAATTATTATGTAATATAAATTCATTATCTAGGACATTATGTGCATGTATAGAAAATTTCCGGAAAAAAGGCAAGAGATTATTTTCAAACCTCCATTTTTCATTCAGGTTACACATTCACTCCCTTTAAGGAAGTTTAATTTTTTTATATTATTATGTAATCCTTGTAAATAATATTAATATTATCCAAACATATTTACATCTCTCAATTATTCTTTTTTAATGAAATATATGTTTTACATGGTTTACATTTCTATTTCCCTCGATTGGAGAATCCGATTAAAGAGAGCTTCCCAATTTCATATCCATCTTCAATTACCAACCATAATCTATTTTAGGACATATTAATTTTAAAACACTATCGTTTCCAAGGAAAAGTAGATATATTCATTTCTATTTTTTTCAATAAATTTAAAAATTTACAAAATTAAAGTCACACTAATATTTTTTTAACACACTAAATAGCTCATTTATAATGTTTCCAAAAACAACCTTTTTAAATGAATTCACCTTAGATGGAAATAATTTACCATTATCTATGCCAACAATACATTATTAATTTCCATGTTTTATTTTAATCTATTCCTTCGGGGACATCATTATGAAATTCATATGTCATTGTTGTGATGCACATTTCATTCAATGGGTAACCCTTATATTTATCTATTATGATTGGTTATTCAATAGGCACATACATGATTGAACATTTTATGATGGGTAAAGACATATAGAACTCAAATTAGTGGTGAAATGTTTAGTCTCGTGATACTTATTTTTGAGGAATAGAGTAAACCAAATTCGTTTGAGGGAATTTTTTCACCATGTGATACAATATTGGTAGTTACCCTTAACTCATTATTATGTAATATTAAATTTTTGTTACAAACTAATATTTCTCAATTATTACATCAAACAATAATCTATATTTTATACATTCATATATTAATTTATGAACCATTCAATTTTTTTGTCTATATAAATTTTTTTTCTAAACCATGTGATATGATTTATTCCTTTATTTATTTCACAAAAAGGATTTTTGGATCCTCCATTTTGTATATGTATTACCTAGGTAATCTTACATAGATGGTGATTTTCAAATGCATTTATGGTATAATTATTTATGATTCATATAATGATTATTTATTCTTTTTCCATGATATTAGATTAATGTACCTAATCATACAAAGATATTAGACATTACCATTATTGGTTTGTATTTGGTGGATAATTATTCTATAAAAATGTAATAATTTTTTTAACATACTATTGTCTCTATAATATCAATCAAATATAACCCTATAGTGGTTGAAATATTCATCATAATAAAAATATTAAATTGATATAATAGTGATTTCAATGCGGAATACTCTTCCTTATAATGCCATCCAGACATATCCAAATAATCATCAAAAATTTACTAAGTGTTATACCCACCACCCATGGAATAATCTATATGAAAATATTAACCATTTAAGATAGTGGATCCAAATTTATGTCACTTTTATATACATTAAAAAAACTAACCATATGGCCAGATTACATACAATGAAAACATGTCCTAGGATCCTTTGTAAAAATAAGAATTATATGACAATTACTACAACACTAAAAATAGATAATGTTATTCTATTTGGATGAAGCCCATGTAACCAGTCCTAATGAAAACATACCATCCTTGTGATTCCATTTCTAGCCACAAGATACATTCTAGAAAATAAATGTACAAACTAAAACTCCAACCAAATTTATTTTTTAATTTATTTCTTCCTTATCCATTTCTGATTTTTCAACTTACAACACTAATATCCATCCTAAATTCCACTCAATCCATGGATAAATTACATAAGCATTTGTGACTTCCTCCATTCCAAGTTTAACCATTTCAGAAAAATGTTTGGGGTACTCCATAATAGCAAGCATCCCATTCTATAAGGATAGAAACTACAATTAATTCATCAAATATAACACCTCTTGGTAAATATAATAAATGAATATTTTTTAAAAATAACATCAGGAATGGTACTCTTGCAATTTATATTGCATAATATTTCCCCCTACCCCTTCATGGTCCCCCATGAATATAAATTGTTACAACCACCATATAGTCAATAGTACTCTTCATGATGTTAATGATCCTATAAATATAAAAAATAATCAATTGATTTTTGGTGTTCTTATCACCAGTTAATTTTTGTTGATGATTTATAGTGAAGATAGATCTATCATCAACAACATATCCTAGATTCCTCAATCCCACTTGACCTAGAGTCATAATTATATAGTTTACTACCTCATCAAAGATGGATACCCAAGATGATTCACCTACATATCACGTATCAATTTTTACTCTATCAAATTTTAAACTAATCTCATAATAGATATTGTCTGATAGAAACATGATAATGAAAAATTATCATTAGTTCAAAAACCATATTCATAGGAAAAATTATAGAGCTGACTTCATGGAATAAATAACTCGATAATTTAATGAAATTATTCATTATACAAATAAAAAAACTATTTATAAAAGAATAAGACAATCTAGATAAACTCCTCATCCATTTAATACAAATAAACTGAAACACTGTGTCATAAATTGATAACAAAATCTGTCCACCAATGGTAAATCATGTTCATAAAAGAATGTGAGCAAGCCATAAATCATCTTGTACATACTACAAAAAATATAACAGTCCTAAATAAATTCTACCCAATACATTAAACCAATATTGGGATGTTTTTACACAATGTAGTTTATCATCCCTCTGATTCCAAATTGTAACACTCTAAATTGAGTCATCTAAAGCACCCACCAAGTGGGAAAATACTGGTAAAGAATAAAAATGATAAATGAAATAACTATTGAATATAAAAAATACATACAAATAGTGTATAATGTGGAATAATAATATTAAACTAGTTTCTTACAAATTAATAAAAATACGATAACCAAGAATAATAAAAATATTACAAGACAAACAAGTCATTATCTGACCATTCACTAGGTTATTGGAAGTGATAACTCATTATTAATTAATAGTTTATTGCTGGTATATTTATCCTCAAGAACATGTACATTTTTATGCCCATTATTATAGGGATAACTCTTCATAAGTGTTGGGATGTGTCATCCTATCAAATATGAGTAGGTTAGATCTAAAAAGATATATGGAAATTGATATTTAATGATATGTACATTTGGGAATATCCCAAGGATAAGAGATACACATGCCACTATGTGTATAATGGAAATAGGAATGAAGCCCCAATATTATTCTTATTAGAAAAAATCAATATATATCAATATCATTCAGGGGAGAAAGGCAAGAAAATTTAATGATGAAATTCATGTTAGGAGAAAAATAATCTTTATGAGGATTCAAAACTATGTTAAACTAAAAATAGTATATTATTATTCACTATCATTTAGTAAACAAATATGAATTGGTAATTTTTTCATCATTTTGTTTGTGTTAGTTGGGGAAGTGGATTCTATTATTGGGTTGATAAGGTTGTAATAGTAAGTAGATATCCAATGGAATAAAGAAACATTCCATAAATTTTTCTTCTGTTATAATGTTTATTACATTTGTTTCCGACATTTTCTGTCAGGGCGCGTGCGCGCATCCGTCACGTAGAGGACGCGTGGCTTGTTTCCTCACATTCCGGATTTCCAATGGTTGGCAGCATTCACTCCTTATTCATCTCCTTGACTGAAAAGGGATGATGGGATGTCGGTTCCTCCTTTCGTGGATTCCTCCTCGGAACTCGTCACTTAGTCTAGGTCTCCCTCATAGATTTATGACGTGTTCGTGAAACTCTTCCCGGTGACATATCTTCATGGAAACCAGTTAATTATGCTGCTTTCGTCGGGACGGTCCAAGGGATCTGGTCGGGGAAGCAACCTTCGGTTAGGGGATTGGTCACGTTGAGGCATCGTTGGTGTGTCTTGACGCTGGAGAATTGGAATGTCTGTCTTCTGTCCCTTATTATAGGGCTTCTTGAGGGCGCAAAAGCCCAAGGCATCCCACATAGAATGTGTGGAATTATATTACATGGGCATGTATTTGAGGTTTTCCTTAGCTTCCCATGTTTAACACAGGGTATGTCGCGAGTTTAACGTCCATCGGAGATGGATCAGACTGATCGGAACAGTGAGAGTGTATCAGATAAAAGAAATCCCCTAGAGGGAATGCCGATATCGCGGCTGACACATGGGTGGCTTCCCGAATACTGTGGAGTGGAATGAGGTGGCATGATATCACCAAGATGTGGCGGCCCGTGTAAGAATCAGGATGGGTGATGGAGTGAAGGGGCTTGAACATCGTGGAGGCTTCCTACATATCCCTGTGGCAGGTATTCAAAGTCCACATAGTTCGGAGTTAAATGGGGCTTACACTCTGAGGTGGCCCACAATGATGGATTTATTGGGATTATGCTCTGAGGCGGCCCATGATGATTGATGGATGGGGCTTACGCTCTTAGGTGGCCCACAATGGTGGATCCATGGGGCTTACACTCTGAGGCGGCCAACGATGATGGATCGATGGGGCTTACACTCTGAGGCAGCCCATGATGGTTGGTGAACCAACATGAAGAGGTCGGAATGACTGGGTGGTGGGATTGAACTTCGTGAAGGCTTCCTATATACCATGCCTTGACATGGATCAAAGTCCTCATAGTTCGGGTGGTGCCGGCGAACCGACGTGAAGATGTACCGGGTGTCCGATGGGTATTGGGATGGAACCTCAGGGAGACTTCCTATGTACCATGACTTGACATGGATCAAAGTCTTTGTAGTTTGGGTGTACAGTTTAACATCATGCAGGATGGGGCATTTAGGGCTTACGCTCTGAGACGACCCAAGGATATATGGTAGGTGAGCTGACGTGAAGATGGACCTGTGGTCCAGATGGGTGGGTCTTACGCTCTGAGATAGCCCCTGGTGGTGGGGCTTGATCCTTGTGGAGGCATCCTATGTACCATAGCGTATCATGGATCAAAGTTCATGTAGTTTGGGACGGAATAGGGCATACGCTCTGAGGTGGCTCACAATGGTTGGTGAACCGACATGAAGAGGTCGAAACGACTGGGTGGTGGGTTTGAACCTCATGGAGGCTTCCTACGTACCAAACCTTGAAATGGATCAAAGTCCTCATAGTTTGGGTGTACAGTTTGACGTCAAGCGGGACAAGGGTTTTCATGGTCGAAGCTTTCTCTAAGCCCACTTGAGTCATGCTCGGTGTGAGAAACAAGAGGCAAAAGAGACCTGACGATCACATCGTGAAGGGTGCATTTGTGGGAAGCGAAGAGGGGCTTATGCGTTGGGAAGCCCAAGGTTCTGGGACATACTCGAGGATGGAGGATTGAGGGAGACAAAGTGCAGAGGGAGAGGGATCTGGGAATGAAGAAAGTATGAGTTTGACATCCCATTTTGCTTCCTCCTAGCCCTGGCACCGGGGAACTACTGAGGTGCATGGGTGCTACCTTCCGCAAGATGGGATAGGGGCTTACACCAAGGAGGTTTCCCTTCCCTGCAGAAAAACACCACTCCGAGAAAGAGGATAT
Source organism: Viscum album (assembly GCA_963277665.1). Taxonomy (NCBI): domain Eukaryota; kingdom Viridiplantae; phylum Streptophyta; class Magnoliopsida; order Santalales; family Viscaceae; genus Viscum; species Viscum album. Next base: position 61,823 of record CAUJRU010001509.1, on the reverse strand, counting down.
CATCCCATGTGGGGGGGGGGGTGATCCCATCCCCATGGAGATGAGCGAGGGTGGATAATGTTTGAGGCATGGGGACCCTACGTGCAAGGCACATGGCCAGATCACAGTTTAACATCATGTGTTGAGGATGAAGTGTTTGGCAGTTTAACGTCCTGCTGCATGGACGAGGTTTGTTTACTCCGCACCCCTAGGTATTACATGACTGGTACCCTTTACTCCATGTGGGAGGGAAGGTATCGGCAAAGCCGTAGTGAAGTGGGTCACAGAGCGAACCATCGAGGGGTCCATGTTAGCATGGCTATGCGAAGAAGCAATAGCTGTCAGCGTGACTGTGCGAAGAAGCATGAGGCATAGCAATGCAATGGGAAAAACCGCACAAGGGACCTTGAGGTTACTTCGTACGATCCTAGAAGTTCGTACGGGAAAACAAAGCCTGATGTGTATGGCCAGTGTGTGTGCCCGGGGTATCCAGAAGGAGAATATCGGGCCCCTACACAGGGAGGTACTTAGGGAGCTTCATGGTGAGGGGTCTCGGGGGTTTCACACAAAGAAATGGTTGGCGCGCAAAACATCGGGACGGTGCGTAATCGGGGAAGAGGGTTTGTACGCGGGTAGTAGGATCCCATACAAGTGATATGAATTGTGCGCAAGTTTGCAAAGGCCACACCCAAAGGTAAGTCCGCACCCAGCAAAAGGGATTGGGCGCAATTGGACCATTTTGCATGCAACGGAAGGAATTGTGAAGAAGGGAGGAACCCTGAAGTGTTTGGAATTCTATTTAAGCCAGTGGGATCGCACGAAATGGCGGATCCCAGGGCGCGGTGGCACAAAAAGGATCAGTACCTGAAGGCAATCTTGCGCGCGCAGAAGTCCAATTTAGCGCATGAGAGATGGTTCGAATTCCTCAACCTCAAAATAGAAGGGCTCTCTTTATATTTATACGCATCTGATGGCATGGAATTTGGGGTGGCATGAAATACTTCTGTGCCAGAGACGGTGGCACGGATTCTTAACCGCGTGGGGCGTGGTCGCGAAAGTATTTCGTTCCTGTGCCAGGGACCCTTCATGAATCTCGGGCCCTTTCTGCACGACCCTATTTGTTCTGGGAACATACCCCTTTTTCCATGCAACCAATCCGGGCCCTCCGGACCTATCCTCTGTTTCTGAATATGACTTCACATTTTCATTTCAAAACATCCTTTAGTTATTATGGAATTTTTGGCGTCTACTTATGTCCCCCTAGGAATTTGATCAGTGAGGGGTCGCATCGACCAGATTCCAAGGGAAACACCGAAACGCCGAAGTGTTGGGCTTCGGGGGACCCCTGCGTGCAAAAAATGGTGTGGTGCACAAAACTCTGACTACTGCAGAATCAGCTTTACACACATCTTGGAACCTCGCCTTTGCCTATAAAAGGGTCTATGGGTCCCATTCCTCGTACACAATGTTCTCGTGAGATAGGCTCTGAGCTCTCGTGCGTGAAATTTCCTCTGCGACTTCTCGTAAATCCCTCTTTGGAAGCACGTAATTGCTCGGAGTTTTGGTTGTATTCATGCACAAACCCCGGATTTTCTACTCTAACTTATCTGATTTCGTGCCCAGCAACCGAATTCCACGCAACACATCCAGATTCCATGCGACACTCTCGAAGCACTTGTCTGGAAGAAGATGGACGCAAACCAAGTAGATGAGGGGGAAGCCACCTCCCGCAAAGCTGAAATGGAAGTGAACGAGGAGGTTTATAGTTCAAAGGTGTTTTTCTCCAATAACCATACTCTTTTCAATCTACTAACCCCCACATAGAAGGAGTACCCTTGGTCCAACAACCTTATGCTGTAGAACTTCGGCATTTTGGAGGAGGTTCCGCTGTCCGGATTCGAGGTTGATACACCATGATAAAGGGTGACCCGTGATGATGACCATCCCCGATAACATATCACCAACAATGGTCATCCTTCTAGAGAAACCAGGCACATGGATGTAAATTTCCTGAACCCGAAGACTAGGACCATTGCTGGGGGTGATCCTGTAGCGGAGAGTTCCCCAGCCATCTACGCAAGCACGTTCCGTCAGAGCATCACGGATGATACTAAGGGTTTGTGGCAAGATTGGGATTTGTGGTCTGAAGGTAATTTCACCAGCGAGTGGGCCTGGGCGTACTGGGTTCGCCATACATGTGACCAATTTGGGGCCGAGCTGCGGCACATTTGTCTGTTCGCGGCGGTGTGGATGTCGCAGTTCAACTTCTTCCGCCAGCCTCAGCATGGGTCAGAGTTGTTCACTTGGCGGTCCCCTGACACCAACACATTCCATCTTCACCATGGGGAAGTTTTATCAGTCTCTGGGATGTCCAATGCATCGAAGGTATCCCACTGGATGGCTATCAATATGACGAGTTATTTCCTCTGATAAAGACCTGGGAGGACAGATCACAGACCCCCATGATGACGTGGCATCTACTGGAGCTGGAAAAAGAGAGGCTGGAGGTCATGCAATTCATAAAGGACATCGCCTACAAGGACTGGTTCAGCCTCTTCCTGGAGAAGGATCCGTCGGTCAAGAAGTCGGGACAGGGAAAAAAGTTCCCAACCGCGGCTCAGAGGAGCAAGAATGGATCATACTGGAGGATCCTGGAGGCGGGGAAATACCAATCATGGGGCTACAACATTATTGAGGCCCAAGACCCAAATGTATGATATGCTGGGTTCCTCGCCACCTTCCTGAGCGGGTGGCTCTTGCCGGTGCGGGATGCAAGGATGGGCATCCGTCCAGCAACCCTGGTGATGGCGGGCACCATGGCCTCTAACAAAGGGTCAAATCTGGGGTTCCCCATGCTCACTAGGTTGTATGCCATTCTAGGATGCATATCAAGAGGGGGGTCACCTCAGAGAGTATGTGTCCCCTTCTTGATCTTCCATGGTTGGGTGGCGGCTCATCTTGGTGGGTACTCTTTCCCAAATGTCATTCGTCCTCTGGGAAATGTTCTGCGACCATCTCAGCAGAACATTGTTGGGGTCGTACGGATGATGCTCAGTGAGGAGGGAGTAAGGATCAGAATTGGTAACCATGCCAACTTGACCTTCACCCCATTCGCCACCCCGACCGGCCAAATGGTAGACAACGTGAAAGGCTCACTAGAGCAGCAGGAATACTTCCAGAGCATTAGAGGTGGGGTGTTTGTGGCTCGGATCGACGGAAAGATCATCTGCGAGCCATACGTGTCGTCCCGATTCTCCAGTCAGTTTGGGTGCCTCCAGCGAATACCGAAGAGGGTATTCACGGATGTCTAGGATGAGAGGAATCCTGGAATCCTTCACTAGATGTAGTTAATGTTCACAACTTATGGCTCTGATCACATCATTACCCTTCCTCCCACCGGGGCTGGCATTGGCCTATCTACCGCGTATGCCGAACACTGGGCCATCGCATACCCCGAGGGGATTTTGTGCAAGTGAGTTAGGAAACTTGATACTACCCTCGTGGAACTCGGGCGATGAGAGAGCAGGAAAGGTGCCGCTAGAAGGGGAAGACCAGGGGCGCGCCAGGCAGCGAGGCCTGCGCAGGCGGGGACCCCAGCAGCAGGAGAATCGTATGGAGGGACTTACGAACATACATGGAAGAAGATATGGTATCTACTTCAACCTTCCCATGATGCAATATTCCCAGCTCTATGGTCAGCCTGGTTAGCCCTACGGCAGTCGGTGAGCACCAAAGCTCTTTAGCAGAAGATAATGCGGGAAGGAGTCCAGCTGCCCGAAATCAGGATTATCCAGATTTCTGACAGAGTAAACTTCCACCGTCGACATGAATATCTAAAGGTCATGGACACATACGAATGTTAATGGGGTCGGCATGTGGAGCAACATTTCTTGGTGAAAGTGATGCCCGACCAAGAGCACGATCCTGAAATGATGCCACTGGGAGAAGGTGATAGTGACGAGTTGGAGGATGACGAGATTGGAGAAGATGTGGGAGGAGACGAAAAAGGTGAAAGAGAAGGTGGGGGATAAGATGAAGGAGAATATGAAGGAGAACCCAAAGGTGAGGGGTCGCAGGGGACTCCCTACTAATGGAGTCTCGGGAGAGCGGTGAGATTGTCGGCTCTAACATAGGCAAAACCGAGATACTCGAGGTATGCTTAAACCCTTATCTATCCTTGTACTCTCTTCCCTTTTCAACCCCTATGTCATATTCCTTATCTTACTCAGGATCACATTGGTGCTTGTAAATTTTCTCCAGTTGATGGAGGGGAGGAATCATTAATAGGGTCAGGCGGGGCACTGAAACCCATTATTGAGCTAACGAGCACTGAGGGATCTCCTGCCACGATAGCTCTTACAGCATCCAGAGCACTAGAGGTGGGCGCCTTGGATTCTTGTAAGTCCCTTGAATAGATGTCGATAATCGTTGTTGAAGAACTCAACTGACCAGGGTGCTTCCTGTCTATGCAGTGATTGCGGCATTGGGGGCCTGTCGGGATACTGAGCCCAGACCATCAACAGGTGTGCCGATGACAAGCACACTGCCCCACCCAGAACATGCCTCCCAAACAGAGTTTTCTCCAGCTAATGGTGAATAGGGAGTGGCCGACATTGGTGGTTCTGCCTCTAGGGCAGGGATGAATGTTGACGAGGGTGCCACCAAGATCGAGGGGACAGAAGAAGGTCACCCTGGTGCTGATGAGACTGCTTCCTTGGAAGAAATCCTTGAGGAGGACACTGCTACTGCTCTGCTGGTGGTTTTCCCGGTATCTCGGTCCACTGACCCCGAAGAAATCAAAGATTATGACTCGGAAGCGGCCGGGGAGAGCCAGATGACGCAACATAAGGGATGGAAGTGCATCTGACGTTTTCTCAATCAGCCTCTAACCGAATGGTTGAAGCATATGGGATCACTCCAAACCTCATTATGACCGTCATTTGATGGTCTGTGACAACATGGATGAGAATATGCGCGCGATTTACTGGTGTGACGACATCATCCGGTTCTAGGAGGAGTCAGGGAGCACCCAAGCACTCCAGCGGGTGGAGCAAGAGGTGTAACGCCTTGAGGAGAAGGCAAAAGAACAAGAGATATTCATCGAAAACTTCTCTGAACTCATGGAGCACCTGAGGGCCTAGTAGGCATACGCCCAAGAGAAACTCGTTGAAGCAAGTCTCTAGATAACTGAGCTCCAAGATGAACAGGCGTGGACACAGGCCAGGGTCGGTGAACTACGCCATGCGACCGCCAATGAGAAGAGGGTCCTCAGGGGATGGGAGGCATTCCTAGAGGCCACCATCCAGAAGGTAGTGGTGTTGGAAAGATCAATCCAATACGCTGATCCATAAGATCCCTATTTTGGCCGAACCGATAAACTTATCTCGCTCTACTGCTTCTTGCTTTCCACTTTGTATGTATGAGACAATTTTGCTTACTATCCCCCTTTGACATGCTGTCAACTTTGGCTTAACATACCCAACCACAATTCCAAAATAAATGGAATTCCATACCTACGCTCACATAGTCCATGAGAAACAAAGGAGGCTCTCACTATTACTTATTTTGATTGTGGGAGTGCCAACCAAGCTTCGGGAATTAAAAATTAGAACCTGGATTCCCAAGGAGAAGAGGGAGTCCATCCAAAGGAAGGGGACCTCAGAAATGATCGAGGAATTGTCTTCTCAATGTGCTCTTACGCATGAATGGGTCAATTTTAGGGGCATTGGAATCAGTCTGAACATTGGGAAATGAAAAAGTGTGAATCTCATTACCCCAAATTCGGAACACTGCGGGAGGGGCATGGCAATGAAAGACGATTGTTGACCATGTCTGAAACACAACATCCTTATTGCATTAGCTTGAAATGGGAACAATAAATGAGGGCTGACTTCTGACCATGTTTGCAACACGGGGCCTAACTCAAATATCATCGATCAGTTTTCTAGAACGTTGGCCCAGGACAGCAATCGGACCATAGGTCAAGCATCCATACAATTAGGAGGTCCCTATAAACGTGAACAGTCTTCTAGAACGTTGGCGTAGGACAGTAGGCAGACCATAGTTTGAGCATCCATATTGTTAGTGGGTCCCTTCAAACATGAAAGGGGATGAAGATCCGAATAAAGGGGCACCCAAAGCGTGGAAAGTGAAGTAGTGGTTTCATCAAACAGAATCCAGCACTCTTGAAACTACGCCACCGCAATGAAAGAACATTAAGCAGGTGAATTAATCTGGTCATGGACAATTCCTACTCTGAGATAGGACCTCTGGAGAGGAAATTGTTTCTTCCCAATGCCATTATGGGGCATCCTGAACTTTTTCTGGTAAAATGATTCAGTTTCATAATTCCCCAGGGGGGTAGGCCAAGACGCCGAAAGTGGGAAGAATGGTGGGATTTGTGATTCATGGGGCTAGACCCGAGACAAAATGTCTGGGCATTCCAATATATCTCGTAAGGATGATAATCAAGCCACATGTAGTTCTTGAGATGGGGGGCTTGGTAAAGTTCTTATGAAACCCGACGTGAATGAGGATGTAAGTCCCGATTACCACGAGTTCTTGGGGAAAGTGCTCGGGTGAGGGGACCAAACACGAAAGTTGAGTTGGGCCCAAGACAAAGTGCACATGCGTTCCTACGTACTCCATGAGGATGGGGATCAAGCTGCACGTAGTTATAAGATGAGGGGCATGGTAAGGTACCAATTCCAGGAATGAAAGGAGGCGTGTGGGTCTAGCCCCCACACCAAAAAGAAGCGGAATTTTACATATCTTGTTTTTCCATGAAGGTGAATGGGATTTTTTTCGTTGTGAAGCAACAAGCCTAGGGTGGAAATTTCGGGATCGCCACAATAATCAACCCGTATACAGGCGTTGACAAATGGTATGGAAAATAACTGATACCCAACGTGATGTCCCTTATAATGAGGTCATCACAATGCAATGCCATTTTTCATCATGTGACCAAAAAGATAATGTCACTGTTTATGGTCATGTGATAGGACCAAACAGAAAAGTTTAAGGTCATATGGATTGGACCATAGGGAATGCGCACGATGCGATAAAGTGTACCCGACATGAATGGGGACAAGGTTTATATCATCACTGCACGGAATCCCCGGGATAAAAGCCCTGAGCCAAAAGGCCGACAAGGGACGGAGGATAAGGGACAGGAGGAGTTTTCTCCCAACAGAGCTAGACCCGAAAACATGGTGTCCGGATGACCCCACATATCCCATGAGGATGAGGGTCGAGTCGCAAGAGATCCTAATAAAGATCACAGTTTATGGTCTTAGAGCTCGGACCATGGGGAGCCCTAAATAATTTTGTATTGTATCTTGTCCCCTTGATGCGCGAAAGTGCACTGAGGGATAGTTCTAGGAGTGTAAAAATCCCACCTAAACATAATGGGGGTGGAGAACAATGTGAATCGTGTAACCAAAATTCAAGGCCTGAAAGGGATGGCATGATGATAGAGGAGTACTGCTAACCATGTTCTCAACCCATCATCTCGTCGCGTCAGCCTAATATGGGGACAAACAAATGAACGTCGACCATTGACCATGTTCAAAATAGTGGACCCGTCTCAATTTGTCTTCTGAAACCCTTGGGGGATTTGGCCCATAACGATAGGAGATCCCTTAGGCGTGGTATCCATTCCATTTTCTGGGGGTCCCTTCAGGTTTGAAAGGATTACGGGGGACCAAAGGAAGGGAAACATGAAGCTAGACAAGTTGATGGAAACTTACCCATGTTGAACCCGACACTCCGGGTCCTAGACCAGAGTACTCTGAAACACATCGGAAAACCGCTGTAATTGGGTCAAAAGGGGCGATGCAACCTGAGAGGGGCCGATCTGAAGAAAAGGGGGATATAACGGGGGACGTGGGACTCTCTAGAGGAAATAAATGGCATGGTCCTGATAGGACCAACGCGAATGAGGGCGTAGCCCCGTAACACACCATATATTCCTCTCCCTTGGGAAAGGGCAGGACAAGGGGCCCAGATAACAGAGAGATCCCTAAAAGATGGGGTTGGACTTGAAATATTAAGTACACAGGCGATCCTATGTATCCCATAAAGATGGGAATCAATCCACACATAGTTCTTCAGGATACATTTTAACGTCATGTGGGACGATATGGCAGTTTAGGGTCCTGCGAGATCGAATTCCAGTTTAAGGTCATCGAGGACCCTACAGTTTATGGTCATGTTGGACAAGAGAGTTCGGGAAAAATATTGTTAGAGGAACCTGCCATTGGTGGGAGGAGTTATACACTCACCATCCATGGTCACCAGGGAGTATGCACAATTGGGTTAAAACTTATGGAAAATGAATGGTCCCTACCATTTAGGATCCAACATGGGTGGTTTCCTTCCGGGGATCATTGGTGCCCTGAGGGCCAGTACCAGGTCACCTTTCAGGAAGGAGCAGAGGCGAACCTTCTTGTTGAAAGCTCGATCCATCCTACTCTGATGCCTTTCCATGTTGTGCAAAGCACGAAGCCTATTCTCATCCATCACTTCCAATTTAGCTAGTAGGATTTTGGAAACTCTATACGGTGCTTGCTAGTCGTAGACCTATTTTCACAATGAGGGTAACTAAAGCTCGATGGGTAGGACGACCTCAGTTCCGTACACCAGGGAATAATGGGTCACCTTAGTTGAATTACGAGTCGTCGTCTGATAAGCTTAGAGGGCATGGGGAGCTAATCTGGCCCACTCTTCTTGTTCTGACCAACCATCTTTTGTAGAATGTTAGAGAGGGTTTTGTTAAACACCTCGATCTATCCATTTTCTTATGCATGATAGAAGGAGGTATGGTTATAGCGAATGTTGTACATGGAGTACAATTTCTTCAGCTCAACTTCTCGGAAGTTGGTGTCGTTATCAGTGAGGATAGCGTGAGGTACTCCAAATCATTAGACAATATTGGAACCCATGATGTCCGCGATAGAACGGGATTTGACTTCCTTGATAAGAATTGCCTCTGCCCACATGCAAAAGAAATCTATAGCAGTCATAATAAACTAGCATTGGTGCGCCGTTGTTGGTGGGTAAGGTCATACGACATCCAAACCCCAGACTGCAAAGGCCCAAGAATACTTGATAGTGTGGAGAGGCTCCAGTGGCCGATGCACAATGTTAGCATGAACTTGGCATTCATGGCACCTCTTGGTGAACTCTATGCAGTCGTTGATCAGAGAGGGCCAAAAATACCCTAACCTTTGTATCTGGTGAGACAGTTTCAGCCCAGCCTGGTGAGCACCGTAGGAACTGGCGTGGACCTCTAGCATAACTTGTGGGATCTCAACTCCCTGAATAAAATGGAGGATAATACCATCAAACCGATGTTTATAAGGAACTTTCCCAAGGCAGGGACCACTTTGAAGAGTAAACTGTAATGCACGGCGTCAGATTTGATCACGCTCTATCCAGTCTGAAGGAATATTATCGTGTCAGAGGTATTCAACCAAGGGTGTCCTCCAATCAGGAATAATCTCGATCACAGCACCCAGGGCACCTGAGGGTTTCGACGTAGAGGCTCTGACGGTGAGATGGATTACCCGCGGGCCATCATTTTCATCTGGGGTAACAGGAGATATGACTCTCTAGTGGGCCACATGGATAATTAACTCATCATGTTTGAGATCAGAGAGTGATGCAGCCCAACTAGCCCAAGAATCTGCCGAACCATTATGCGACTGAGGAACATAAGTAACCTCCGGCCGATAAGGGAGTTGAGCCATTAGCCAGAGAGTATGCACTTATAATGGTTCGATCTCTGGTTTCGTGACAACATAGTTACCATTGACCTTATTGATGACCAAATCAGAGTCCCCTTTCACAAGAACATGGGACATGTCGACCTCGAGGGCTAGCTCGAGGCCATTAATGAGGGAATGATACTCTGCCTCATTATTGGTGCTACATTCCGATAGTAGAATTGAATATGGCAGGACGACTTGCGCTGGAATAATGAAGCAGACACCCAGGCCTACTCTGTTGAGTCTAGGTTCATTGTGTCTTCTCCTGATAGGGATCCAAGAGGCACCATCAAATTATATTTTCCAACATGGGATGGCATGATCAACTGAGCGGATTGTCTCATCAGGAACGTACCAGTCCATGGATTGATCCGCAGAGGTTGGATGGGCAGCTTGAAATTTTCCCAATGCCTGTCCTTTGATAGCCTTTTGAGGCACAAACCTGAGGTTAAACTACTTGAGGATTACCACCAACAGAGCCAGTCGACCAGTCAACATAGGTCAGTTCAGGATGTACTTCAATGGGTCTACCCAAGGGACCAGATGTACCTCATGGTGCTCCAAATAGTGCCTCAATTTTTTTTACGGAAAATACAAGCGCCAGATAGCTCTTCTTGATGGGAGAATATATAATTTCCATATCAAGGAGCATGCGTCGGAGGTAGTAGAGGCTATTATCTGTTCCCTCACTTTTCTTCTGGGAGAGAAGTGCGCCGAGGGACCGTTCTAGGGTGGTCACATAAAAGACCAGGTGCTTCTCGGAGATAGGTGGCATCAAGATCAGAGGTTGGAGTAGATACTACGTGATTTCCTCAATGGTGGCCTGGCACTCCTCGTCCCATTCATAGGTGGTTCCTCTCATCATGAGACAGAAAAAGGGATTACACATGCCAGCCAGATACTCAATGAATCAGCGTATGTAGGATAAGTGGCCTTGGATACCATGAATCTCCCAAATATTTCTCAGGGGAGACATCTGGCTGATGGACTTGATCTTTTCTGGGTCTATCTCAATGCCTTGGTACCTTACAACAAATCCAAGGAACTTAGCATTGGTGACCCCAAAAGAACACTTCAACGGGTTCATATTCAGGTGGCGAGAGTGGAGGAAGACGAACACTTTCACAAGGTCCTTGAGATGGTCCTTAAAGTGGTGATATTTTACCACCAGATCATCGACGTAGAATTCCACCAATGTTTCCAGAATTGGATTGAATATGCGATGCCTGGCATGCTGATAGGTGGCGCCCGCATTCTTTAGGCCGAAGGGCATAACCCGGTAAAAAAAGGTACCTTGGGGTGCCCTGAAAGATGTGGATTCTTCATCCTCGGGGGCCATCCAAATCTGGTTGTACCTAGAATACCCATCCATGATGGAGATGGCTTGGAACCCGGTCGTGGCATCAATCAACAACTCTGTCACTGGAAGGGGAAAATCATCCTTCGGACAGTGATGATTGAGATCGCAGAAGTCGATAGAGACTCTGATCTGCCCTTTCTTCTTCCTGACTGGCACAATGTTGGCTCGACACTTGGGGTACTGGAATTCCATAATGAAGTTGGATTTGATGATCTTATCAACTTCGGCCTTGACCATAGAGCCATTAGAAGGGTGCATCTTTCTAGGAGGCTGCTTGACTCCGCGATGACTTGTCGGAAGACCGAGATGGTGAACGGATACCTGAGGATCCAATCTTGGAGCTTCATTGTAACTCTAGGAATACATGTCACTGAGGTGTTTTAGGAAGTCCACGTACTGATGGTGAGCCTTTGGGGGCATGGAGAAACTGACCATTGTGGGTCTCGAGTCCTCTTCGCTACCGAGGTTCACCTGTACGAGTTCATCGACCGTGGTGGAGACGCCTTCTTCAAAGGCAGGGGGAGAATCCTCTAGATCCTCCTCTCCACTTGTGGAGGGATCTTCTGTGGGAGGATTTGTTTTTGAACCACCAGACTCTGATGGGAGGCTAGTGCCAGCTTGAGTGGCAGTGGTCATCTTATCTAGATATTCATGCACCACTGAGACCATAGCGATGAAGGCAGTCGATCCAATCCCATCTGGTCTTCGGCCCACCCTCGATAACATCAAAGAAATAGTGTCGTGTCGGCTTGATACGATTAATTACAGCATAGCTAAACAGAAATATATGACGTACCTTTGTGTCCATGTGCCTGACATCCTGATACCGTATAGGGATAGGAGGTTCCGGGATCACCCGAGCCTGGTTGGTGTAGGAGTACGAGGTGATTTTCTGCCATCGCATGGACCTGGGAATATGCCTTCCTATTATACCCAAAATGACAAATCATTTCCCCATGTTGGGGGTTGTGGCCTCCAACCGATGGATCGGGAAGATGTAGGCATCATCCAAACCTGCCCAGGGATCACTTGTGACAGTGGCGGGCTCAATCTCACTTGCCAAAATCTACGTATCCATGCTCTTGTTATAGTCGGCATCCAGATAACAGGATTCACAAGAGGAAAAAGGAGACGCATCTCCTTGGAGCATGCCTACTCGACCATTGAGGGAGTATTTGAGGAATTTGTGATATGATGAAGGGATCGCTGCATGAAAGTGGAGCCATGGCCTGACCATCAATGCATTTTACGCGGTGTCCTGGGAGACAACCATGAATTTGGTACTGGAAATTAGGTCACCAAACTGGTTATTCAAACAGATCTTGCTGACCAAGGTCTACTCGGTCATGTTTTATCCCTGGAATCTGAGGTTAGAGGGAGTTATATCGTCCTCAGACAATCCCATCTTCTGCAATGTCTGAGTCGGGATTAGGGTAATCCCAGAACCCATGTCAACAAGACAGTGGCGGACATCCACGCCATTGAACTAGCCAGTGATGTATAGTGGACGAATGTGACCTTGTATAGGAGAGTATTTTTCTTCACCAAATAACGATATAACTATCTGGCATTCGGCGTTCACAATTTCCTCGGCGTGGAAGGCTTCTGCAGCTGCTACTTCCGTCTCAAACTGGAGGGGGCTCTTTAGGGCCTCGGAAAGTGCCCCACACATTTCAGATTATAGGCGAAGAGCCTCAAGGATTGAATGCCTCACAAGAATTCTGGCTAGGTGCTTCAGAACATCATACTTCTGGGCCAGACGCGAGCCTATGCTTATAGGAGGCTGCTCTGTAATTGGAGGCACGACATGCCCTGCCGGCTGGACCAACATCTGGATAGTACTAGGCATATCTCATTGTTCACTAGTCGAACCCTAGAGAGTGTCTACCAAATGAGGACTAGAGGACTAGGGTCACCTGGTGGCAGGTAGAAGCTGGTCACGGTAAGGACGATGTGGTTTTGGTTGTTCCAGTAACACAAACAGTGGTGGACGAGGACCTATTGACACCTGATAAAGGGGCCACTTGTGTTGAGCTCTACACTGGGCCTGCTGTCTAGTCTCAGCGGCATGCACGACCTGGCTAGAGGTGCCAACTGTCATGCCTCAGTGATCCATGTAACAACGGATCTGATGACGTTGGTGACGGCTGCAGACATTGGAAAGGTCTACCTGGCATTCCCCCTCGCCAGGAGTCAAATTGGGATTACCAACTCTACGGTGTTAACCGAAGCGTGCCTTGGACTGTCACTTGAGGAGTCATCCATTTCCGGGTGGATTCTTGGAGGGATCCCCATTTCTAGGGGTTGAAAGTCACCAATAGTGCGGGACGACGATGGCATTGGTGGGGCGCATTGTTTCTTCTTGCACCGTCGCTGCTTACTCTTCTGGGAAGAGGCTGGCTGAGACAACGATGCTGCAGTGGTAACCGTAGCTTCTGAGGGCTCTAGCTAATTCAAGCGTGCATGGATGATTCCATGGGCACAGGTGACCGCCTTGCAGGCCACCCAGTCATTATACTTCAGGGACCCACGGTCCGAAACATACTGTCATTCACCTTCATCATCGCTACTACCATTCGATCTCACAAAGACACCTACCACTTGTGCCGGGGCTGGGCCCAACCAGACTATATTGTTGTCAATATAGTCTTGGATCCAGTCCATGAACATGCATTATTCCATGATGGTTTTCCCCATCATCCGGTGATAAGGGAAGTAATTGGGGTGATCAGTGAGATGTGACTCTTCTAGCTTCCAACACTCAGGCAGCTGCACGATTCTCTGCTCTAAGGAACTGTGGAAGTAACCGGGGACCTAAGCCTCGTCAAATGAGTAGGTCCGATTCCTTTTGTCCGGAAGGGGGGCTCTAGGATGCTGATCCTGACGGGGGGCCAGAGGAGAATGCGGAGGGGAAAAAACATGATTATCTCACCTAGGCGATGACAGCGTGTTACGCGAAGGAGATTTTCGATTTTGAGGTAGTCGCTATGGGGCTGTAAGTTGTTCATGTCGGGGCAGACCCCTTTGGGGTTGTGGATCTGGCTCCACTGGTAGCAATTCTAGCTGCTTGGGGGCCTCTATCTGGGCCACAACAGTGGGCTCTGCTCTGGCAGCTCTCTTTGCTGGGATTACAGGAGGCAACGGGCATGCCAGATTGGCATGTTTTAGGGATTCTTCGAGGCACTGGGCCTTGTCTGAGAAGTCTCAGAAGCCTCTGGGGTAATTATTAGTGATCAGAGAAGGAACCAGTTCTTCCTTGACGTTCCCTACGTATATTATTAGTAATTTATCTTGACTTAGTGGCATGTCATGGGAGTATGTGAGCCCCTTCCACTGGGTGATGAAGTCTGTGACTCACTTATCAGGCCTTCGCATGCACCTGAAGAGGTCTGTGATGTTCGTATTTCGGGTTGAGGAACTGAAACGGTAGAGGAATTTCCTGGCAAGGTCCTCCCAGCTAGTCACAGATCTGATAAGGAGCTGGCTATACCAGACTAACATCGGCCCCTCCAGTGTCTAAACAGTGCAACGGAGCTTGGCAGCCTCCTGCTGTGCTGGTGTCCCTAACATAGGCCCACACCATGAGTTGAAGTGGGCCAAGTTCTGTGGTGGGTCTCTTATCCCGTTAAGGGAGAAGAATGTTGGGTTCCCAAATCCCAGAGGTGTCAGTATATCATCCACCCATACTGGGTACGACATGCCATCTGGTGGGATCGCCTCCAAAGCCTCTAAGCGGGCGATGCGTGCTGCCATTGGATCATCTGGATGAGGGTTCCTGTCCGTACAGGGATCCCTAACCACAAGCTCATTTTCGGGCTCTTCAATTCGGTAGACAAGCTCAACAGCTCATGGAGTGGCTGGTGGAGCGACCCCTGGGGCGGTGGGAGGATCCTGGGCAGGGTCTCTTGGGTGGTCACGCGGCTTAGGAGGGTTTGGTGAAACAAATAAAGCTCTCTTATCATGAGCTCTGGACTCTCCTCTGTCAGCGAACACTGCATGATCGAGGTTTCCCAGGATAATCCCGCTGAGGGGTAGTTGTTCCTGCCCATGCAGCCCCGACCTAGGATCACCGTAGTCGGGTCGCCTCTCGGCAATGCATTCATCCAGAGGCTCATTGACCAACCTCTTCGGCTCAGCAAGTTGTTGGCATAGCGTGGCCTTCTCGGGATCTTCCTCTACCTTCCCCACTAAGGCATACAGGTCGGAGAGCTTGATATCCCAAACGTGCTCTTTACCCTTGCGGATATTTTGGCTTAGTATTAATGCCTCAATGGGTGCGGGGAGACCTAGGATGTTCCTTTGCTGATGAGTAATCCTCTCTGAGGGGTCCAGTGGTGGCTTGTCCTAAAGGGGTAAGTCCCCGTCAAGATGTTCCAGATCGTTCCCCTCTCCCAAAAAATAGGCCATTTTGAGCATCGCTTCCCTCAGGGGCATGTCCTCAGAGCCACCCAGTGATTCAGGCTGCCGGAAAATCACACTAAAGAGAACGGCTGCGTACTTCCCCCATCCACAGACGTGCATGTGGGGGGTGGCCTCCTCAACAACTTTCTGGAGTTCTTGAAAACTCTGAACGCATTGTTGTTGGGGGGCCATGTGGCGTCCAAGTGACTCAGGGTGCCGGACCGCGTGGAGCGTGGCTAGGTCGACCCGACGACATTGCTCGCCGATATCCTCGAGGTGTTCTTGGTTTCTGGGATAAGGAACTTACTAGTGGAGAAGGCAAGAGTGAGTTTCCCGAATAGTCTAGTGGAAGCATTCATGCTCTCCCGAGGTTAGAAAGTCTAGTGTATCAAAATCCGACCCTGCGACATGCCAAAACTTCTCGGGGAAGTGGCCACCTGCAAGGATGGTCCAGAAGATCCATGACCCAGGTTCAAGATCTGGCCCTTGATGGACTCGCTCATTTGCTGGGAGTGGATGGGGAACTGGCAGTGGTGCTGAGGTAGGCCACTGGGCCGGTGGGCTAGCCGATGGAGAATACGGCGAGCAGGCCGATTGACCGTCAAATCCTAGGTCGTCCTCCAAGGGTTGTAGTGACCTGACTTCCACGTCACGATAGGTTGGACCGGTGAACGAGACTCCTATCATAGTGTCGGTGCTTTCCAAGGGTGTGGTATGTCATGAATATTCCACCATCGACCCCAAAAAATCTCTCTGTAGTCTCTGGATGCGGTGGAAGGTGGTTCCGGAGAGGCTGACAGTGACTTGAAGTTCGATCCCTGGGGTTACGCCAACACCTCGTCCTCCTGGATATACCTTCATAGGGAGGCGGGGATCTTATGGATCTTGCATTCTGGGAATACGAGGCTGACACGCCGCGTCCCTATCCCAGCCCTTGACTCAAGGGACTGAGGAGAGGGCTTCATCATCGAGTCGTACTCTGTCTTAGAGTCTGAGAAATGGACTGGTCTGAGTTTCGTCAGGCCTTCCCTGGAATTTTTCTTACAGAAACGACGTCCCACCTTCCTGGCCCTGGGTGGCTCCTCGGGGCAGGGGCGGAGAGGACTGAAGGCCGGGGTGCAGGGAGCACCGGGGAAAATGTAGAAAGGGACATGGGGAGGACCTCCACGTGGGTGATTGACTGGATATACAACGGCTCCATACTCGTGGTCTACGGTAGGGGAAGTGACCCCGTACCTAGTGTAGTGAGCACTGGAGAGATCCCCACCCGGAGTGTTGATTTCACGGGGAAGCCCTTTACCTGCGGTGAGGGTGGCGCCAGGCAGGCCTTCGGGGAGAGGTTGGAAGCAGGAAGGGCTCACACCTTCATGAACGGTGTCATGGAGTAGGTCTTCACGCTGGGTGGCACTACCACGAATTGGTCCGCAGTAGCCATTACTTTTGTCGGCGACCGTGAGAGTCAACCAAACTTGCCCGTGGGGAAGTTAGGGCCTCGATCCGGATCCGGAATATAACTTCCCCTTCTCAACTTGTGAGGGGGTTTAATGATAGGAGTCAGTGGTGGCTCGGGCCATAGTGGTTGCTGACGTTGATGAACTGGGGCGAGAATCCTCTTCCGCTCATGCCCGATGCTGGCATTGGGTCAGATGGGTTGGAGCCAATGGTGCGGGCAGATGGATTGCCTACTCCTCGGCTCGGGGAGTTGGGCGACGGTGTCGATGCGGCCTGGCGGGGTCCCTTTCCATGAACGCTTGATGCGGGTCTCTAATTGGGCCAACCCAGGCATCCTCTACCTCATCGGTGTGGGGTAGGTAGGTGTCAAGGAGTTTTAGGGATAAGCTCCCAAAACGGTTGAATGTCGGGGTGGAGAGCAGCGGCTCCCCGTGCATCCCTCGGGGGTGGCATTGGTAGTGAGGCGCAGCTGCCTCGAGGTCCAAACGGGCCATGTCCCTGGTGGGGGTGACCCCCTCCTCCTCATACCTATGCACAAGGTCATTGATCACCCATATTTGGATAATCTCTGATTGGGAGAGGGTGCTTGAGTACCCAATAGTCGTGGAGGTCAGAGCAGCAATAGAAGTGGTGGAACCGTGCAAGGTGGCCGCATTTGTACTACCCCTACCCCTGCGCTGGTGGGCAGGTGGAGATCGAGCTCTAGATGCAACGATCTGATTCTTGAATGTAGGGAGATGAAACCATTAACACTGATAGGAAAAGAAATCGACAACCAGTAACCCAATTCTATTCTGTCCTCCATGGTCAGTAAGAGGGATCCATGCTGAAAACATCGCTAAATGGAGTGCTCAACGTCCAGACTGCCCCAACCCCTGGCGGGCTTCACGTCCCAGTGCTCGGTTTCAGGACCTGGTGACATGCTAATCTTCCAACGCCCCAAACACTACCAGTCACCTTATTGAGGAGAAAAGATTCACGTTGGGTTCACCATTTTCTGTTTCTAATGCTTTCCACTAGGGCACGCACGTCTATCACGTAGAGGATGCACAGATTGTTTCCCCGCATTCCCTCTTTCCAAAGGATGGTGGAATTCGATCCTTATTCAAGGACGTCTTCTCCATGATCGAAACAGGATTATGAGATGTCGGTTCCTCCTTCTGTGGATTCCTCCTCGGAACTCTTCACCTTGTCGAGGTCTCCCTTATTGATTTAATAAGTGTTCGTGAAACTCTTTTTGGTGCCATATCTTCATGGACACCAGTTAATTACGCTGCATCTCTCGGGATGCTCCAAGGGGTCTGGTCGGGCAGCAACCTTTAGTTAGGGGAGTGGTCATGCTGAGGCATCATTGGCGTTTCATGACACTGTGGAATTGGAATGTCTGTATTCTGTCCCTTATTATAGAGCTTCTCAAGGGCGTGGAAGCCCGAGGCATCCCACATTAAACATGGGGAATTAAATGCCATTAGCATGTATCTGAGGTTTTTCTCATCTTCCCATGTTTAACATAGGGTATTCCGTGAGTTTAACGTCTAGCGGAGAAGGATCAGACTGATCAGAACACTGAGAGTGGATCAGATAAATGAACTCCACTGGAGGGAATGTCGATATCGAGGCCGAAATTTCGGTGGCCTCTCAAAAGTTGTGGAGTGGAATGAGGTGGAAAGATCTCACCGGGATGTGCCAGCCCGGGTAAGAATCAGGATGGGTGATGAAGTGAAGGGGATTGAACCTCGTGGAGGCTTCCTACGTATCACCGTGGCAGGGAATCAATGTCCACGTAGTTCGGAATGGAATGGGTCTTACACTATGAGGCATCCAACAATGATGGATCGATGGGGCTTACGCTCTGAGGCGGCCCACGATGATGGATGGATGGGACTTACACTCTGAGGCGGCCCGCAATGGTGGATCGATGGGGCTTACGCTCTGAGGCGGTCCACGATGATGGATCGATGTGTCTTACACTCTGAGGCGGCCCAAGATGGTTGGTGATCTGATGTGAAGTGGTCAGAATGACTGAGTGGTGGGATTGATCCTCGTGGAGGCTTCCTACGTACCATGCCTTGGTATAGATCGATGCCCTCGTAGTTCAGGTGGTGCTGGTGAACCAACTTAAAGATAGACCGGGTGTCCGATGGGTACTGGGCATGAACCTAGGGGAGGATTCCTATGTACCATTCCATGACATGGATCAAAGTCCTCACTGTTCGGGTGTATAGTTTAACATCATGTGGGATGGGGCATTTTTGGATTATTCTCTGAGACAGACCAAGGATATGGGGTTCGCGAGCTGACTTGAAGAGGGACCTGGGGTCCAGATGGATGGGGCCTACGCTCTGAGGCGGCCAATGGTGGTGGGGATTGAACCTCGTGGAGGCATTATACATACCATACCTTAGCACAGATCTAATTCCCAATAATTCGGGATGGAATAGGGCTTATTCTCTGAGGCGGCCCACAAAGGTTGGTGAACCGACATGAAGAGGTTAGAATGACCGAGTGGTGGGCTTGATCCTCGTGGAGGCTTCCTACGTACCATGCCTTGACATGGATCAAATTCCTTTTAGTTTGGGTGTACAGTTCAACGTCATGCGAGACGGGGGTTGTCATGGTCAATGCTTGTTCTAAGCCCACGTGAGTCATTCTCGGTGGGAGAAACAAGAGGCAGCAGAGACCTGACGATCACGTCGTGAAGGGTGCGTATGTGGGAAGCGAAGAGGGGCTTACACGTTGGGTGGCTAGTGGTTTTGGGACTTACTCTAGGATGGAGGCCTGAGGGTGACAAAGCGCAGAGTTAGAGGGATCTGGGACCGAAGAAAGGAGGAGTCCCACTTCCCATTATGCTTCCCATTGGCCCCGACACCGGGGAAGTACAGAGGTGCATGGGTGCTACCTTCCGCAAGAGGGGCTAGGGGCTAACACCTAGGAGGATACACTTCCCCACGGAAAAACTCCACTCCGAGAAGGTGGATATCATCCCATGTGGGGTGGTGATACCATCCCCATGGAGACGAGCGGGCGTGGAGAATGTCCGAGGTGGGGGGACCCTGCGTGTGAGGCACGAGGACGGATCACAGTTTAACGTCATGTGTTGAGGATGAGGTTCTTGGCAGTTTAACGTCCTGCAGCACAGACAAGGTGGGTTTACTCCGCACCCCTAGGTCTAAGATGACTGGTACCCTTTACTCCTTGTGGGAGGGAAGGTACCAGCAATGCCGTAGTGAGGGGGGGTGGGTGGCATAGTGAACCATCGATGGGTCCACGTTATCATGGTTATGCGAAGAAGCAATAGCTGTTAGCGTGCACATGTGAAGAAGCATGAGGTAAAGCAACACAATGGGAAAAACTACCCAATGGACCTTGAGGTAACTCCGTACGAGCCCGGATGGTTGTACGGGAAAACAATGCATGATGTGTATGCCCGGTGTGTGTGCCCATGGCATCCAGAAAGAGGACATCGGGCACCTACACATGGAGGCACATGGGGAGCATCAAGGTGAGGGGTCCCGGGGGTTGCACCCACATAAATGGTTGGCGCGCAAATCATCGGGATGTCGCATAATCAGGGCAGAGGGTTTGCGCGCGGGTAGTAGGATCACACACAAGGGATATGAATTGCACGAAATTTTGTAAAGGCCACACCCAAAGGTAAGGCCGCACCCAACAAAATGGATCGCACACAGTTGGAACGTTTTTCACACAACGGAATGAATTGCGCACAGGGGTGGAACCCTGAAGGGTTTGTAATTCTATTTACGCCAGTGGGATCGCGCAAAAAGGCGGATCCCGAGGCAAGATGGAGAGAAAAGGATCAGTACCCGAAAGCCATCTTGAGTGCGCGAAAGTCTGATTTCGCGCACGAGATACTGTTCAAATTCCTCAACCCCGAAACGGAAGGGCTATCCTTCTATTTATAGGCATCCGGTGGTGCGGAATTCAGGGGTGCATGAAAAACTTGTGCGCCAGAGACGGCAGCGCAGAATGTTAACCATTCGGGACGCGGTCGTGAAAGTATTTTGCGCCTGCGTTAGGGACCCTTCACAAATCTCAGACCCTTTCCATGCGGCCCTATTTTTTCCACGCGCCTCTCCCTTTTTCCGCACAACCATTTTGGGATCTCCGGACTGAGCCTCTGAGTCCGAATATGACTTCTCTTTTTCATTTCAAAACATCCTTCAGTAATTACGGTCTTTTCGGCGTCGACAACATTTAATTGGTAAACATTTATATTACATAATAGAGATATTTCCAATCAGATCCATATCAATTTTGAACAACTAATGCATTTATTGAATTCATACATTACGATATGTTTGAGAAAGTGTGGTATCATTGAGTATAAGTCTCAATTCATTTTTCGGTCATACAATATGGGAAATTAAACACATATTTCAATAATATGGCGTAGATAGTACATTGAAAAATTTATTTTCATGTGGGAATAAATCAATTCATTTTTTTTATATTCATTCATTAATCTCAAATCATCATGCATGTTATGGTAATATAAATAATATTGTACTGTGAATTCATTATTCATCATGTTTGGAATTATTCCATGATGATTAATATAATTTTACATTGGCATCAAGAATATGATGTGATTCATTAGTCATGATACTTATATATTATAGTGATATGACATGGAAATGAACAATATGATTTTATTCAGTAGTCATAGACATCAATATCATTTTTTGAAAGGATTGTTCTCATTATCAAAATTCTTGGGATACAATTTTAAAGGGAGATTGATCGTTAGTTTTAATCATTTTGTACTATACATATACCATATATATTATGTAATCGATATATAATACTTTATAAGGATTATATGTCTAATCTATTACAAAAATGTTTTCATAGATAATTTGGGTCACAAATAGTCTATTTTATAATGCACTAGTGATATCGTGTGCATGATATGCTCACATATAGGTTATATGTTCATCAAATATTTTTATCTATTTAAATAATGACCCTTTTCATCGTTTTCATCAGTAGAATGGTTTTCCCTCATGTCTCGTGCACCTAGGGACTAACCAATGAATGTTGACCATACTTGACAATCTTATAAAGTAAGTAATTGAAAACAAATCATTCAAGGGTAATCTGACCAAGTATATACTGTTACTGGAAATAAATCATATTATAATTCAGGAATGATTATATCAATAAGATGATTTTTTGTTTCATGATCATGTTTATGTATAATATATAGTTGGATTATTCAGAAACATGATCATTATGAATGGAATAAAAATTACTCTTCCAATAGTTATGGAGACGTTTTCTAAAGCTAATCAACATTAGTGTAATATTAACTATTTATTGTTTACAAGAGTTTTTTATATAGGATAGTGGTTATTTATGATGTCCTTAAATGATCATCTAAATATAAACACATTGATGGTGTTTTAGATTTTAGAACATAAAAATTCTACCATGACTCATAAAGAAAATTATTATTGTTAAAGATTCATCATGTAGATTATCTACCAAAATATGATAAATAAAATTATAAAGAAACTTTATTCGTAAGATTAAGTCTGATACATCTAACTTTTTTTGTAATCAATGAGTTTATAATTCTATCACTTCTTAAAATTATAGAATTGATGTACTACTTTCCCCCTCAACATATATAATCATTTTTAGATTAATTTATCGATGAGAAATTTATAGATTGTATTCAACAAAGAAGAAATTTTATTTTTCAAAAAATATATGGGTCCACCTAATTTATAAATTATGAATCTATTTTTCGAATTTTATTTTTATAGTATCATACCATTTCATTATTGTTGGATGAAAAAATAGAAGGATGATACTAATGATATCTAATTTCATGAAATAAACAACATTTTGGAATTACTATTATTGTTAGGGAATGATCTATAACAATTTAATAATGACATATATTACTCCTAATATATGATTGGACATCATGAAAATCACTATAATATATCTAAATTGAAAAGAATATGGTAAATAACAATATAACATCAGCTGAGTTTCCCTTAGATTAAATTAGAACAGTGCTGGTTGGTGCATCCATTTTTTGGAACCGATGATAAAAAATTTATGACATAGAATAATTGTTTTCTTGTTGAGAACGAAAACTAGTGTTGTTTCTCAATTTTTCCTATATGGTCAGATATATATCCTTTATTAAAGAGGATCAATTAATGGTGGCATCAAGGAATCATCATAATGATCATTCATAATATATAATTGTTCATTGAATATGTCATATTTGATAAACTAAATCTTCAACATTATAGATATGAACTATGTAATATGTTGTTCAACATGAATTTCATTAAAATTCTTATACGGTATGTGTGATATAGATGTATCCCCAACATTAAACATTCCTTTTAAAAACATTACCCACCAATTAAAATGTGAATAATTTGTGTTTATATAAAATCATTGGATTATATTGGATGAAATATATGTATGCCTAATTATTCACCTCTATAACTGTGTATTTACAAATAAAACCTCCACATTATCATGTCCTTTTATAGTATAATTGTTGAGAAGGTATGTGAGTATGATATAATCTATGATAATAAATGTAAGATCGAAATAATAGAGATACTGAATAAAGTATCTAATGATACTCCATATACAAGATGGGGGTGAATTGTACACTTTTAAAAAATTCTTTTGGATATTTTATTGATTTTTAGGATTTTCAAGGTTAAAAAAGGTAATTCAAAAAACCTCTAAGTTCTACACACTTACTTGATTCAGGAAATATGATTATGAGAAAGTGAATCAGAAAATATGGTTCTGAAAAATTAAACTTAATGAAAGTTTACAAAGATGTAGATTCTACCTTAAAGCGTATAGAATCTTACTAAATCAGACTATATAAGTATAAGGAAGTATAAAATAATTATACTTTCCTCAACAAATAAAATTTAGCGGAAAACTTGTAAAAAAACATGTAACAAGTAGTAAATGTTTTAACCTAAAGATAAGGGTATCCAACAACCTTGGATAAAGGTCTCTTGATTTATACTTTCAAGAATGTATGTCTTAACCATAGTAGTGTAAGACCTCAATACAAAGATCGATGTCTGTCTTGTTATCCCCACAATCCCTCAATGTCAAGGTAGTCGACACCTCTGTCTTCCTCAATAAGGAAGCCCTCAAATTCAAGTTAGTCGGAACCTCTGTCTTCCTATACTTGAAAGACCACAATTGTACATAGATTCAATCAGGGTCACACAAAGAAAATCTGAACAAGATGTTTAGTACGCACAAAGAAATGAGAGTCTTTCTCTAGTAATCACTTCAACATCATGTCAAATCTAGAGTCATAGAACTATGTGTGAGCTCTTTCAAATGAGCTCTTATTTATAGGCACAACACCAATGGCCGACTGCCTCCTCCAATGATCATATGTTTCCTTGAATATTAGAGGGACTAGTAAACGTGTCACTCAAACAATAGTTAGTTAGTAACTGAAAGCACAACATCATTTTATAACAAAAACAAGTGTAATAAAAAATATGGTTACATAACCAAAATCAATTATTCAGAGTTTATGAAAATAAATGTTCCAAGTCTTACCAAAAACACATTTGGTGTCTATAATATACGAATATTCAGATTCTGTTGTCTAATCAATTTGGAACCTGAACTCTATAGAATTTTGGAGTCTGAATTTCAAGGATATTCAGAATATGGATTCACAAGAATTCGGAACCTGGACTTACAAAGATCGGAGTCAGAGTTCATGAGAATTAGGATTCAGGACATAAAATGTTCGGAGTCGGAGTTCATGAGAATTCGGAGTTAGAACTCACAATGGTCGGAGTCAGAATTTATTAGAATTCGGAGTCAGAATTCAAAATGTTCAGAGTCATAATTCATTAGAATTCGGATTCAGAACTCAGAAGAGTTCTGAGTTTAAATTCAGAGAACTCGGAGTCATATTTCAGAGTCAAAAAACAGAATGATCTATATTTAAGTATTATATGATTCTAAAGATTTAGATATGAAACTGAATTGTACACTTGAACAATTAAAAACATGGTAAGGATTAATTTCCTTGGCGAAGGAAAAAATTTCCTTATAAAAGTAAAACACAAGGTAAAATGAGATTTTCCTTGAGATAACGTGTTTGTGATTTTCCAAACAATAAGGAATGGTAAAGTCATAAGGAGACCTTATTGACTTAACAATCTCCCCCAATCATAAAGGAATGGAAAAATCATAAGGAAACCATTATTTACTCCACAATCTCCCCCTTATTGGAAAGGAAAAACATCCTTACGCAAAAGATTAAAAGGAAATAGAAAAAAATTCTAGACTTTGAAAATTAAACGTATCTCCCTTTACACATGGACAAGGATGAATATGAAAAACTCCCGCATAGGGTTTGGAACTCTAAATATCGTATTCTAGATTTTCGAAATGGGATTTTTCATTATCTTGAGTATGGAAATATATGTAAAGAAAAATCCACCTTACTTAGGTATATTTCTTCAATTCTTAGTATTCTTTTTCCTATCTCACCCTTTTTGATTTTCAAAAATAATTTAAGGGAATGGAAAAGAAAATATAGTACCTAAAATATTAGTGCAAAGAATCCAAACAAAAACGAGCAACCAAAATATCATTAAGATAAGAAGAATTTGTACAATGAAACAATACAACAAAAGATCGGATTGGATCTATTTTTATTCCTTCTCCTTGGGTATCAATTTCTTCACTATGGTTTTCAGATTTTTTTGGTTTCCTTATGGTATTCCCCTACTATCTTTAGGATCTGACCCTGATCCTCTACTTTCTTCTCTAAAGCTTTGATCTTTTCTTGCTAAGCCTTCAGAGCCTCTGCCTAATCCTTCAACAACTCATCTTTCTTAACTAGCTTCTCTTCGATCTCGATCTGAAGATCCCTTTCCCTCCTCCAACTTTGGGCAACAAAACAACACTTCCATTTCAGATTCTTTACCTATTGAATCCGAGTATTCTGAACAATAGTTAGATTTTCCTCAAAGCTAGTTACAGGATCCTTGATTTTACTATCTTCATTATCAAAAGCATCCATCACTTCCTGTAGAAACTCATAAATATCTCTCAAGTCTTCAACTATTTTCTTTGACCAGCTAATCACTTTCTTACAAAACTATTTGTGAGAATCGTAGTTAATGTATAAGTTCTTGAAATCAGCCTCTTGTTTTATACACTTATCCATCATCATGGCTATAGAATCCAATTTTTGATTCATTCTGTGATGGAGCATCTGACATCTAGAGTCAATGCTTAGAAAGATCGAAATAGTGTCAACAGGCTTCTTTAGTGATTGAATGACGAAATCATGTCCTAGGAATGATGATTCCAAATATGAGACTTTTCTTGGAGAGGTCTCTTTTTGTAGCTCAAATAGTTTTCTCTTGGAAGATCCACCAACTTCCTTCTTCTCTAAAACAAATTTAGTAGGTGTATCTACAACCACCTGTTTCCCATTGTTAGTTCTCAGAAAAGCTTCCTCATATGGAGACTAATGTTCACTTTCAGACAGTTAAACAATTCTATCTTCATCAATATTCTCCTTCCCAGCTCCTGCCTCATCATCTTCAGGGTGAATGAAATTTTGATTATAACTTTCTTCCACATAGTGTTTTTTCACTTCATCTTCAGCTTTTTCTTGTACCCCAGGATTATAAAGCTTAGAAGATTTGGCTTGTGATGTTCGGATTGAAATTTCTTGGATGCACTTTCCTTCACATGAAATTCTTCAACTTTCTTTATAAGGTCCTCTATGTCACCACTGCTTTCTACTTCATTCACTTCTTCCACAACTTCCTTTTTTTCAACAATATCTTCTTATAATTTTTTCCGGAGTGATTAATTTCTTCCCCAGTGTCTCTGGTAAGGGTTATAACAGGAAGGATTTTAGTACAGGGATATTCTCGGATGCTTTCTCAGTATCCCTTAAAAGGGAGTGAACAATTTCTGCCTCAGACAGATTTTTCTTTTACTTCTTTTCCTTGTCTTGCTTCTCAATCTCATCAGCTGTCTTTTATTTTAAAGCCTTGGCCTCAGCAGGATCAAATCCAAACTCTGGCTCTCCTTCATTCTAATTTTTCTTATCCACCCTCCAATTTAGAACAATGTAATCCAAATAACATTTCTTCTTCTTGGGATTTATAAGTGAGGATTGGACTTCATTAGCATTAGGGGTTTTTTCTTCTTCTACCACTTCCTTCAATTTCCTCTTCTTTATTCCATTTTTTGATGGTTTAGGAACTTCTTATTCTGTCAGAACAGCTTCAGCCTCTTCCTCTGGTAAGTCATATAATTCTCTAGAATCTTTATAGAAACCAATATTCATTATCTTTAATGTATCATCGCTTACTAACATTACTTTTCCATTCCTTATCTTAGAACTGCAAGGAATCTTGAAAGACTAAAGGCACCGAACAATTAGCATAGAGAGGAAGGATGGATACATGATTATCCGGGATTTCAAGTTCCCATTATTAATATTCTCAATCGTAATTTGAATATTCTTCATCAAGTTTATCTTCCTCAGATTCACTAGAAAATGTAAGACTTACATGACGCTCTTCTTCAAGGTGTCCTTGTCACCTTTTCTTGGAATGATGAAAACTTGCACCAATAATTCAAGGATCCTATTATTTAAACAAAAATTTGAAATATTCAGAGTCTTGACATCTAAATGTCCATGACACTCCATAGATTTCACATTGACAAAAATTCCTTGTACATATGTCAATTTCTGGGAACAGAATTCATCTTCCCCTTTAAAAGACAACCCCACCAAGCTAGAAGCCTTGGTGTATGAAAGGGCATAAGTTTTTCCATAGCATTTGAAAGAAAATTTATTCCTCTATTCTTCTATGAAAAAGAAAACATATTAATAAAATTTCACAAGAAAATACAGATATACTATATCTTGAGCTCCTGGATTTGATATGCAAACTCTTTCCCATCCATTCAACATGATGTTTTTGGATATAATGGAATCATACAGGGAAAAGAAATTCGGATGCCCAAACGTCTCCATGTAAATATGCCACTCTAAAATCGACTTGAAATTCGACATCTCTTGAGAAGGAACTGCACCAGACATTAGGATTATAGCAATACATGAGTGGTTCAGATTGTGATTTTGAAAGAGGCGTAGACCTTCAGCACGCAATGGCTTTAAATCTGATGTGGGACAACCCTTAGGGGGTCCTTTATATAGGTGTTGATGCGACGGTTAAGAATACAAAGATAATCCAATGGTTGAGAAATCTTCTTATTAGATCTGACGATTGATATGATAGCTGCAATGGAAAAAATGGTAGGATATGATATTTTGAGGTTTGTAAAGGAAAACATTCAGATTTAAGGAATATAGAATCTGAGAAAATTAAAACACAAAAGAAAATACCAGAAATTAAATGATTATTATGAAAAATTAAGAATGAAAATATACCATTCGGATTGCACAGAAGATTATTTGTATTGAGTAAATATTCTTCTTGAATAAATTTAGATTTCAAAAATTTTGATTATGAAAAAACAAAAAAAACTCAATTAAGAAAATATTTATTAAGATAATTTCGAGTATGAAAATATTCATTATGAAATATCTTTATAAGAAAATTTTGAGTTGGAAAATTTTAGAATTCAAAAATTTTCATTATGAAAGATTTGAAAAATCTAACTATGAAATTTTTAAAAAGTTCATTACAAAAAACATGAAAAAATTAATTATCAAAAACATAAAAATTTTCATTATGAAAAACATGAAAATCTTCATTAAAAAAACATGAAAAACTTCATTACAAAAAACATCGAAAACATCATTATGATAAACTTTAAAAATTTTATTATGAAAAAATTGAAAATCGTCATTACGAAAAACATGAAAAGCTTTATTACAAAAAACTTGAAAAACATCATTACGAAAAACCTGAAAATTCTTATTTTGAAAAACATGAAAAACTTACAAGAAAATATACCCCCAGAAGAAAATAAGTTTATTATTGTATGGAGATTGGTTTCAACAAAATTATTACAAGGATGATTACCTTACAGTTATCATTCCTAACTTCTGTTTAATGTATTCAAATCTATCGGAGGGTAAATATTTTGTGAAAATACCAGCATGCTGATCTTGCGTTCTGATAAATTGAAGAATGATATCTCCTTTTTTGTGTGATCCCTATGAAAGTGATGCCTAATATCTATGTGTTTTGCACGAGAGTTATGTGATGGGTTTTTTCTAAGGGAAATGGCACTAGTATTATCACAAAAATTTCTTGTTTTGGTCAGACTCATACCATAGTCTGTGAGTGTGTGTTGCATCCACAACACTTGAGCACAACTACTTCCAGCTAATACATAATCATCTTTAGCAGTGGAAAGTGCTACCGAGTGTTGCTTCTTTCATGACCAAGAAACTAATGAATCTCCTAAGAAATGACAAGTTCTGAATGTACTCTTTCTATCCATTCTACATCCACCACAATCATTATCTGAAAAAAATTCAAAACAAAATCATTTCCAGAAGTGTAGAAGAGTTGTAAATCCATTGTTCCGTTTAAGTAGAGAAAAATTCATTTCACTACCTCTAAATGAGATTCCTTAGGATTGGATTTATATCTTGCACATAATCATACTGAAAACATTAAGTTTGGACGACTAGCTATCATGTAATGTAAACTTCTTATCATACCTCTAAAATTCGTTTGATCTACTAGTTTCCCAGCTTGATCAAGATCAAGTGTTTTTGAGTTACCAATGAGGGTACTAATACTCTTAGTATTGTCATATACATACTTTTAAAGAAGATCATTATTATACTTATGTTGGGAATTATATATTCCTTCTGGTTTTAGAGTAATTTGAAAACTAAGGAAAAATGTTAACTCACCCATTATACTCATTTCAAACTCAGATTTCATTAGATTCGCAAAGGAATCAGTTAATAATTGCTGAGTTGAACCAAATATAATGTCATAAACCTAAATTTGAACAATCAAAATGTTTTTCTTATCATTCATTATAAAAAGGGATGGATCTACATTTCACTTAACATAATTATTTGGAATAAACAATCATGTAAGTCTATCATACCAAGCTCGAGGGGCTCACTTAAGTCCATAAAAAGTTTTGGTAAGTCTAAAAACATGATCAGTATGTTTTGTATCTTCAAAACTAGGAGGTTGTTCAACAAAAAAATCCTATTGAACATAACCATTAAGGAAATAAAATTTCACATCCATTTGAAAAAGTATGAAAATAAAGGATGTTGCAAGGTAAAAAGGATACATATATATTCTTTTCTAGATACTGGAGCATAGGTTTCTTCATAGTCTATTTCCACTTGTTGATTATAGCCATTAGCAACTAATCTAGATTTATTTATAACTATGATTCCATTTTAATCACACTTATTTATGAAGACCCATTTTACTACAATAACATAAGTTTCCTTAGGTCATTCAATCAAGGTCGAGACATTATTCTTTTCAAATTCATTTAGTTCATCTTGCATGGCATTAATCCAATCATCATCACCTAAAGCTTCATCAGTGTATTTTTGTTCTAATTGGGATAGAAATGCTAGATGTTCTACTGAATTTCTTAAGGAACTTATAGTCCTTAATGGTTGATTCACATCACCAATGATTCTATCATGGGAATAATTATTTAGAAATAACAGATTTGGGTTTTGTAAAAGCTGTTCATCAACATAGGGTAGGAAATCTTCTGGGGTAAATGCTTTTGAAACATTTTCTTGGGAATTTTCCTTATCAGAATGATATTCTATCAAGGGATGATAATCCGTTTTTGAAACACACATACGAAGATGTAGGTTAGGGTTATTTAAAAACAAAAGTATTAGTTTAATCAAATTTGACATGTATTGTATCTTCAACAGTACACGTGTTTTTATTGAAATCTCTATAAACTTTAGAAGTATAGTAGCCTATGAAAATTTCCTCATCGGATTTTTGTGAGAATTTTTGTAGATTATATTTAGTATTCATGATGAATACCTTGCGACCAAAAATCTTGATTGTCACGACCCGTCCTCGGGGCCCGTGTCGTGACTACCCCAAGCCTGCCTTCTATAGGCCAGGGGTTGGCGACTAGCACCAAAGGCGTAAATCCCGATAACTGGGAAGGCATTGACTTTATAAAAGTATACAAAACAACACAAAGTACAAGCGGAAGTAAAACACTAAGTACAAAGAGAAGTGCTGAAAGGTAAATGGGCAGAATTCAAACCCAAAAGAAAGTACAACTAAAACTGAACAAAGTACAACAGAAAAAGACAACAGCTGGTAGGACGGAAGTGGCTCCTGGGTCGTCCTCCTCGGATCCTACCTGAAGGGTAGGTACAGATGGCGCAACTCCTAGATCGTCCACCACAGATCCTACCTGAAGGGTAGGTACATATAGCTTCCACAATTCTCTCACCCATCAACCTCCTCCGAGTGTCATCTCGCCGTGAAGTCCACCTTCGGATACTGAATCGTCGTGTAGTCCACCTCCGGGTACTGACTGGTCGTGTAGTCCACCTCCGGGTACTGACTCATCGTGTAGTCCACCTCCGGGTACCATCCAGTCCTCGAACACTCGGCCTCTGTCAGCACTGCCCGTCGTCTGCAACCAACACAACAAGGTGCGGGCATAGCCCGTGCAGGGGTGAGTATAACGATACTCAGTAGGGACCCCGAGACCCTCAAGGTATCACTAAAACCAACAAGGATAACCACAAATAATATCTCAACAGATAACCTCTACTTAGGTATATGCCCATACATATACCTATGTTATCAAGTAACCCTTCTCAATCATGTGGAAACACAAGGATTATGAAATCAACGGATAACCACTACCCAGGTATATGGCCATACATATACCTAATTTATCAAGTAACCCATCTCAATCATGAGGAAACACAAAGGTCATAGACTCATCTAAAACCAGGATTTTTATTATCGAAAACGTAACTACTGAAGAGCCCCGTATCTGGAGTGTAAATTGGTCCTGTCATGACTCCGAGGTAATGCTCACTAACCTAATACTACTGAGGTACTCCTCCTGTCGAGTACCGCGGGTCTGCGGCCAACTACCGGGCGCTCCGTCCACTGTGGGTCTGTCGCCAAATACCGAGCGCTCCCCCTAATAGCCTACAAAGGTAGTACTCCTGTCGAGTACCGCGAGTCTACGGCGAACTACCGGGCGCTCCGTCTGCCGTGGGTCTGTCTCCAAATACCGGGCGCTCCGTCCACTAGGCTAGTCGACTCACTCCAAGTTGATTCGGTCAAGCAGTCGTCAGGTCTCAGCCGGCTACACGGTCTCCGTACTCCGTATGCTCGTCTCCGAAAGGGTCCACTCTACGAACTACAAGTTGATAGTCCAAGTATCACAAATCCCCACGAGGAAGTATCTCAAAGGACCACCTTGTCAGAGGGGTCTCAACGCAACAGACGGCGCGTCAATCGGACGCCCGGTCTATGAGTTATTAGCCTTTCCGTCCCAGGGGCCCGGTTGGTTTCAAGTGCGAACCAACCAGGCCGTATCTCAACTGTACCCCCAACTCACATAGGGTATACTCAAAGGGACCGTTTCTCCACGCGATCACCAACACCGCTGACGGTTCGTCAAACGGACGTCCAGTCTGAAAGATATCAGCTTTCCCATTCCAGGGGCCCTGTTGGATTTCAGGTGTAATCCAACCCGGCCACTATCCAAATGCAACCAAAACTCGGGCGAAGTATGCCAAAAGTTCCGTCTCAACAAGAGGAAATCAACATGACAGACGGCGCGTCAATCGGACTCCCGGTCTTTGAGCTATTGGCTTTTTCGTTCTAGGGGCCCGGTTGGATTTCATGAGCGAACCAACCCGACCGCACTCCGACGGCATCCAAACCTCAAGAGGAGTAAGCCAAAAGATCCGTCTCACTTAGAGGAATTAATCAAAGTCAACGACACGTCAATCGGACGTCTGAAGCTCAAGATATGAGTTTTTCCCCTCCGAGGGCCCGGTTGGTTTTGTGTACGAACCAACCCGGCCGAACGCAAAGTATTCCAAAACCTTGAGGGTGATATACTGAAACGACCGTCTCGATTCAAGGATCACATTGCCGCTGACGGCGCGTCGTTCGGAGGCCCGTAGCTCAAGTTATGAACAAAAGACCAAAAACGGTCCGAAGACGGGGGGTCTGGGCCTGGACCGACCCGGCCCGACCCCCCCTGGGTCTGCCCGCCCCGGGTCGACCCGACCCGGCCCGGTCCGGCCCGGCCGAGTGACCGCGCGAGGGGAAGCTGCATGGGGCTTGCCCCCCCGCGTGAAGAAACGCCGCGGCCCCAGGTGGGGCCGCCTCGCCAGCGGACGCGGCAGCCGGGCCGCGTCCCTCCTCCCAGTTCCGCGCGGCCGCAGAACCGGCTCGCCGCCGGGGCTTCAGCCGCGGCGGGTTTTTGCCGGCGGCGCGCCGGCGGGAGCTTCCGCGGGCCACCGGACGCGCTCTGGTGGTCCGTTTTGCGTGCGATCTTTGGCGGTGGTCCTTCCGAGATCCGATCTCCACTGCCAGGTCCTTGAATCACCCTTGCGGCCCCGTTTTTCGTCATTCGCCGTTTCGCGCACCAAGAACGAAGAGGTGCGGTGGGTTCAGACTTGTTCGTTAGTCTGCACCCACCGCGTTAGCGGTCTTAAAGATATTCACCAAACAATATTTAAACGACCGGGAATTTAATCACAAATATTTAAAGAATCAAACCCCTACCTCGTCGTACGTGCGTTCTTCACAGAATTGATCGTCGCGGGAGAAGAGGATCATCGTGTCGCGGAAGGGCGTCACGTCGCCGCGGTATACGGCATTGCATTGACGAACTCCGAGGATCAAGAACATACCGATATAATTATAACAATTTAATCCTTGTTGTTTCTATAAACCACAAAGAATTAAAAGGTCCGCAATCTCTTACCTCAACGGATGATCGATGATTTGTCGCAGATGAAGGAACGTTGCAGAAGAACGTCGCGGGAGAAGAATCATCGGCGTCGCGGTACTTGGCGTCGCGTCGTCGATCTCCGAGGGCTCGACATTCTTCGTCACCCTTCATCGAAGGCCGACGTTCTTCGCGTTCTTCACGTTCTTCGCGTTCTTCGCGTTCTTCGCGAAGGAGGTTGAAGGACTTAAGGTTCTGTCAAATCCTCTCAATGAACAACACACAAGAAGAAGAGTGTTGGTTTTATTTTATTAACATGCCAACAAAAGAAAAAATATAAGCTAAGTAACGACCCATTAATTCATAGAATTAATTCAACGAATAAAACCTCCCAATTAAAAGGAGCGTTTAACAGATTAAGAAACGCCCCGGTTGACTTTCAATTAATAGGGGTTTTGGCGGGTGCATTACTTAGCGGAAAAGAAACGGCGGGGCTCGTGTGGGCCGACCTCACAAATATCCTCCCAAGAGGGTAGGATATTTTTGGGTTCCACCCTATCCGCTTCAACTCAGCTTAAGCAGCTTTAAGTGGATTTTAAGTGACTTTAAGTGAAATAAAAATAAAGTTGTCGCACCACTTTATTTTATTTCTTAACATAAAGCCCAAAAATTTAAAAGCCACCCCCGAGCAAAAACAACTCCTGAAGAGGCGTTTCTAAGCATGTACCGGCGCTTCAATTCCATCAGTGCCCTCAGAATTCGATTCCGAGCACCGGTTCAAAATTTAGAAAAACCCGCTCATTCGTTCATTTAACGTACCCGGGCCAAACTTCGAAAAATGATTCCGGGCACACCGGGCCACGGAATCAGGTGTCGTCAGAAACTGCGTTCTTGTAAAATTCCAAAGAAAATTAAGAAAACAATTTCCTTGAAATTTACGGGTCTTTACATTGATGTAGGAATTTCTAGGATTTCTACCATTCTATTACTCATAAGGTGTTTTATTAATAAAAGGTCTAATAAAAACTCGATTTATAGTATAACAAGTAGTACTTACAGCATCAGCCCAAAAATGTTTAGTTGCAGAATATTAAATCAACATGGTTCTTGTTATCTTTTGAAGAATTTTATTTCTTCTATCAACAGAACCATTCTATTTAGGAATTCTCGGTGCTGAGAAATTGTGTGTAATGCCTTTTCTACTATAAAAAGTTTCAAAATCAGAATTTTGAAATTCTTCACCACCATCACAATGAATAGTTTTTAATTGAAGGTTTTTCTTATTTTTAACTTGGTCTTTAATACTTTTAAAATACTAGAAGTCTCCAAACTTCATTTCTAGAAAATATACCCATGTAAATATAGTGTAATCATTAACTAAACCAAATACATAATACTTTCCTCCAATGCATCCAGTTTTTGTAGGACAAAAGATATCTATATGCACTAATTGTAATGCATCTTTAGTTGAGACTTCATCTACTGATTTAAAACTTGATTTATGTTTATTTCCATATTGAAAAGGATCAAAAACTTTTGAAGAATCAAATCCAGGATCTGGTAGATCCTTAAATAATTTTTCTTAGAAAGTTTTCATTGGTTATTAAGGTTACAGTGACCTATCATTCTATACCACTACCAAGAATAATCTTCCGTTTAACTAAGGAAAGGTAGATATTGGATCCTAAGGTCTTATTTGTTTAGTGTGTATACATTCTCTTGCCTATGGGAAGAATGAATAAATTCTTCGTTGGAATTTTGTAATAAGCACTTATCATTCCTAAAATTCAAAACGTAACCTTCATCACCAAATTGGATTTTTCTAATGAGGTTTTTCTTAAGACCCTTAACAAATAAAAAATTTGAAATCAATTTTTTTCCAAGAAGAACGATGTTACCTATACCAATAATATCTCCATGAGCATTATCTCTGAAAGGTACTTTTCTTCCTTTCGTCTTGATAATCTTTTCAAAATAGTTTTTGTTACCTGTAATATGTCGAGATCATCAACTATCCATGTACTATGTATTTTTGTTGGTACTATCTCTATTTTTTTTGAAAACAAAATATTTAAACATTCATAACCCAATATTTCATGGATCCGGAAAATTTAGACACCAAAATTTTAGGTACCCACATTTTCATAAAAAATAGTGTTTTTTAAATCCTAAGGACTGTGTTTTGTTTAAGGAACAATTTTTTTCCCAGTGTCCAGCACACTGACACTTAGTGCATAATGGAGCACTTTGAGGAACAAAATAATTGTTGCTAAAATTCTGTTTAGAACTAGTATAACTGATAAACAAGTTATTTCATAGAGGTAGGATTTGAGAATACATCTTATCAAAACTTTCCTTAACTAAGGAAAAGTTTAAAAAACACTTTCTCAAAGAAAATATTTTGGACTTCAGATTGATAACCAAGGTATTTTCATTTAAAATATTTTATTTGGAACTAGAGTTAGGCTCGAAAACATTTTTATTAGAAATTATGTTATCTAGATCCTTAGAATGTTTATTCTTTTCAGAATTTAATTCCTCAAGTTCTTTTGAAATACTTTCAAAATCAACAGTTTTCTTATCAAGATCATTAGAAAGAACTGATATTTCATTAGAAAGAATATTATTCCTAGATTATTCCTAATCATGATTTTTCATGAGTTTTGAATTTTCAATCTCATGGAGTTTGGAAAACCTATACACTTCTTCATAGGAAGGAAAAGTATTGTCTTCATCAGAAGAATATTCTTCATCCGAAGGTTCATAATATTTATCATTAATATAATTTTAATTTAAAGAAATATTGTTCATTGATTCAGCATTGTGTACCTTGTCCATCAAACAATGATATTCAATATATAGTTTGGTTATTAGATCAAAATTCTTCTATCCGGAAGATTCGTAATCTCATGATTCATCTGAAGAGTCACCACCACTGGCACTCCAGGTGTCACTATCATTCAAGACTTTCATAGCTTTAACTTTGTTTTACTTCTTTCTATTTTTCTCAGAATGATTTTCCTTTCATTATTTTCTTTTAATCATAGGAAAATCCAGCCTTATATTTCCATCTCTCTTTCATTCATAAAATGTGACTTCTAAATCTTTCTTGTCTTTGTGTTCCTTCTTCTTATATCTGGATTAAATTTTCATCTGTCCAACAATATTGTTCATCCTTCGAGCAATATCTTCCAACTCATTTTATGAAGATTCACTTCCACTAGATTCATATTGAATAATATTCTTCTTATATTTGGATCTAGTAATTCTCTCAGGAGTCTTGGCTTTCATATGCTTTGAATTTGTAGAAAAAAACACTGCCACTCCCATTCTTCTTCTTAACATTATCTGCATCTCTTTTAAAACTAGTCTCATGATGAATATGAGTTCCAAATAGCTCATCTAATTAAATCTGGGTGACTTTCCTATTTTCATCAATTTATTTCCTCTTAGACTCCCACTCATTTGGCATAATATCAATGCTCTTATCTACAAGAGCTTCATCATCTAATCCTTTCTCACCCATGGATTGTAAACGATTCAAAATAGTCATGAATCTTTGTTTCACCTTACATATAGGTTCCCCATAAGGAAATAAAAAACCATGATATTCAGCTCTGGTCATGGATCTTCTTGTTTCTATTACTTTGGAAGTTCCAAAGTGAGTTACTTCAAGTTTCTTCCAAATACAATTTCCTGATTCACAGGATGAAATTTGGCTATATATATTTGTAGTCATAGAACAATGCATGATATTGCGTACCTTAAAATTCAGTTGATACTCATGATTTTCTTGATTGGTGATGGTACTAATTTCCTTTGGATGGATTTTATATCCTCTAATAAAAATAACAAAAATATCAACTCCAGTATTGACAATAAAAGTCTTCATGCGCTCTCTCCAATATTCATAATCCTTCCCATAAAAAATAGGTGGTCTTGTTAGATTGAGATTGTCTATGGAACCAACATTGATTCCTACCATCTTGAGGAAAAATCTTTCAACAAAAACATGTTAATAGAAAAAGATCAGATTCAATGAAAATATTCCTAAGCCAGGAAATTGATAGAACAATGAAAATTAAGAAAGGAAAACTTATATGTGAATATAAGTGTTTCAGATACCTACTCTGATACCAATTGTTGAATTGGTACAGGGAAAAAGGTCACCAAAATTTGATACCAATTGTTAAGATGGTATGTGAGTATGATATACTCTATAATAACAAATGTAGGATCGAAATAATAGAGATACTGAATAAAGTATATAATGATGATCAATATACAATAGGGGGTTGAATTGTACACTTTAAAAAATTCTTTTGGAACTTTTAAAGATGGTTATGTTTAGAAAGGTTAAACAAGATAATTCACAAAACCACTAAGTTCTACACACGTACTTGATTTAGGATATATGATTCCGAGAAAGTGAGTCTAGAGAGATGGTTTAGGAAAATGAAACTTAATAAAAGTTTAAAATGATATAGATTCTACCTTAAAGCATATATAATCATACTAAATCAGAGTATACAAGTATAAGTAAGTATAAGATAATTAAAGTTTCCTCAACAAATAATATGCAACAAAAAACTTGTATCAAAACAAGTAACAAGTAGTAAATATTTTAACACAAAGAGAAGGGTATCCAACAACCTTGGATAAAGGCCCCTAGATTTATACTTTCAAAAAAGTCAGTTTTACCCACACCAGGGTAAGACCTTGATACGAAGATCAAAGTCTGTCTTTCTATCCCCGCACTCCCTCAACTTCAAGGTAGTTGTCACCTCGGTATCCCTCAGCAAGTAAGCCCTCAACATCAAGGTAGCTCGCACCTCTGTCTTCGTATCCCCGGAAACCCTCGACTGTACACAACAACTATCAGAGTTGCACTAGGAAAATATGAACAAGAAGTTCAGTATGCACAAAGCAATGATAGTCACTCTCTAAAAATCACTTCAACAACATGTCATCTCTATAGTCATAGAACTATGTGTGAGATCTTTCAAATGAGCTTCTATTTATAGGAACAACACCAACGGTCAAATCCCTCCTCCAACAGTCGTATTTTTCCTTGAATTTCGGAGGGACATGTACACCTGTCACTCAAAGCACTATTAGTTAGTAACTGAAATCATGACATTGTTTTATAACAAAAACAAGTGTAAGCAAAAATATGGTTACAAAACCAAAATCAAATATTCGTAGTGTAAGAAAATAAAAGTTGGTATTCTAACCAAAAACACATTCGGTGCCTATAATACTAGTATATTAGGATTCTATTTTCTAAAGGATTCATAACCTGAACTCTATAGAATTCAGAAGTCGGAATTTCAAGGAAATTCTGAATCAAGATACACAAGAATTTTGAACCTGAACATACAAAGTTCAGAGTCAGAGTTAATGAGAATTTGGAGTCAGGACTTACAAAGTTCAGAGTAAGAGATCATGAGAATTTGGAGTCAGTAATCACAAAGTTTAGAGTCAAAATTCATTAGAATTTAGAGTCATAATTCACAATGTTTAGAGTCAGAATTCATTAAAATTCAGAGTCAAAACTCAGAAGAGTTCAGAGTCTAAATTCAGAGAACTCAGAGTCGGAATTCAGAGTCTAAAATCAAAATGATCGTTATCTAAGTACTATATGATTCAAAGTTTTTAGATATGAAACCTAATTTTACACTTGAATAATGAAAAACATGGTAAGGATAAATTTCCTTGGGGAAGGAAAAATTTTCCTTATAGATGTAAAACACAGGGTAAAATGAGATTTTCCTTGAGATAAGGTGTTTGTGATTTTCATAACAGGAAGGAATGGTAAAGTCATAAGGAGACCTTATTGAATTAAAAATCTCCCCCAGTCATGAAGGAATGGAAAATTCTTAAGGAAACCCTTATTAACTCAACAATAATGTAATACTACATCAGTTGGGTGAGAAGTGCTAATTTCAATCCTATAATTTGGGATATAAATATTTATTCTAGACCTATGTTCATAGTTTGAGAAGATTCATTCATGAAATGTGATATGCGAGAAGAATATGAATGTAATATACCCCTCCCTAGTGGATGAATTTTATTTCAAGATGTTACATTTATATAGAAAATTAATTTTCCTCATCAAAATATTATTCTGTTGGGTATGGATGTGATAGAATACCATGATGAGGGAATGATTTGGGCTTAATATTCATTCTCTTTGAAAAGGGTTATATGTAATAATTCACATTCTTGATCATTGATGATATACAAGTAATATATATACTAGAGTTGTGGAGGTATTCCATTTCTAGAATCAGGATATTTTTATGGGTTATGGGGTTGTTGTTAGTAGTTGAGTAGTAAAAAATATATTGAGTTACAATGGTTGAATTCCCCAGGATTGAATCATTTTGGATTTTAGAATATAGATTACTTGGAAATTCAATCCTTCTTCTATAACATTCTAACAAATTAATGTAACTAATTTTTTATGATTATTTCATTTAATTGAACACTACTAATAATATCATGAGTAATTTTCTAAATTTGGTTCACAACACCATGCAAATACATATATTAATGATGTAAAAAATTTCATGGATCATATGGTTGACTCCTAAATAGAAGATATGTTGATATTTGGGTCACATTCCATAGTTAATTCTTCCATAATATTTATAGCTCTCATGGATTCAATCTGTCTATATAAGCCCATGTTTTATCTAAAAATAATGTATTCTTCTATGAATTTATCTATTAATCATTTTATTAATGATCTACAACATGAATCATTTTGTAAGTGGAGGTGTATATTTATTAATGAGTTTTTTAGTTTTAATAAAAATGAAATAAGACTTTATTGAAGTGGAATCAGTTAGTGTTCTATTAAAAGAGTCTCAATTTGAATATTGTGCAAATAATTTTTTCAATGATTAAATATATATCGAATATTCATGAAAAATTATGTTTCGATTCTTCTAGATGAATAATAAATTTATTAGGGTCATATTAACATATTTAAATCAATTAAAATCAATATAATTATCATTTATGGATTATCAATAGATTCACCATTCGATTTATGAGTCATTATCCCCCCTATATTCCCATATCCAACAATGAAGTCCTAGTATATCTCCCTTGTATTCCATTGGATTGAATCCTATAATGCTTAAGGGGAACTATTGATGTAAGAATTTAATAAATGAGATATGGAGAGATTATCTCAACCATTAACGGGTATTATATCATATTATATGATTCTATTAGTGATTTAATACATGTTTCCGAATCATTCCATAAAATTATACCTATGTATCTTCTTGAAATTGAATGACTAACCATTGGGAATTATTAAAACATGAATGATATATGTTATATTTAATATTGTTTTATATGTGTATTATTCATGCTATATTTTGAAACTATATTGGATGACAAAATATAGTTCTTATCATCATCATGTGAGGAATTGGGTTCATTGTAATACTATTATAATGTGTTATAATGATGGAATCATGTACATTATAGGGGATTCCAATATATAATTTTTATGTGAAATGGAATGTGAAACATTTATATTTACATAATTAGACTCCCCACGCCATTTAAGGACACATGATATAAACTATTATTGTTCCACATATGGTAAGGTATCTATAAAAATGAATAGAATGTTTATTTTCCTATACAGTGGACAACTATATAGAAGTTTCTAGGAAAAGGTTTTCAAGGGACATATGAATAAGTGCCCCCTTATGGTTCAAACAATATACCATGGAATATACATGATATGGAATGGTCAAGTTATTAACCTTGAAATAGAAAATATTATTTTCCTAATATCATGGAATTAGAGCATCATATAATCAACACATATTTAATGATGGTTTATTTTACTAATATCAAGAATCTTGAGGAGCTTATGTCGTGACTCTCTGAGGATGGGAAGAGTGGGCAGGTCCACAATCTGCTCATTGTGGCTACTGTATCGGTCATCAATGTTATCTGGGATGCCCTCAATCAGGAGATCTTTGAGAGTCAACCTGCTTGTTTTCATGCTGATTACCTTGCCATACATAGGGACATTCATGCTACAGCTGCTGTGCAATCTGGCACGATGCACAATTCTTTCGAGGATCTGTGCACTCTACGGCTGCTTGGTGTTGTAGGAAAGCCGAAGCAGCCTCTTGAATTCATGTTCATAAGATGGATTCCACCAATCCCTCTTGGTATTAAATTCAACATTGATGGTGATGCTTTTGGCTCGACTAGACCCTCAAGATGTGGAGGTCTGTTCCGTACATACTTCGGTTTTGTCAAAGGTTTCTACCACCACTTTATTGGCCAAATTATTGCTTTTGAAGCTGAACATTGGGATGTGATCTACGCTATTAAATATGTTGTCTATTACAACTGGTCACATCTTTGGATCGAATCAGATTCTCAACTATATGTGAAGGCTTTTGGAACAAGCACTAGAGATGTGCCTTGGTGACTCCTTCCTCATTGGATCGCATGTCTCAACCAGGCCAGTCACCTTCGGATCTCCATTTCTCATCTTTACAGGGAGGCGAATCAGATTTTTGATGCCCTCTCGAAGGAGGATATTGTGGGGCTGAGCACCATGTGGTCATTCAGGATCCCTGATGCCTATGTTAGCATGGTGGATGATGATATGCGGGCTGTGACTTATTCTCTTTCTTGTACTGCCCCCTGTAAGGCCTAATCTCTTGTACCTTACTTTTTGTTTAATAAATTTACGGCTGGCATTCTCGGACCCTGGATCTTTGTGGTAATATTATTTTTCCACTAGGACTATTATACACATCAGATAACTTGGGATGTTTCATACCCAACTCTCATAAGAATACGAGAATTTTTTTTAAAAATAATTCTTGATGGGGGGATTGAATAGTAACACTGCTAGAATTTTGGGATTGACGATATTGTGGGAGTCCAACACATTCATTTGGTGTATGATTCAAAAAACACTTAATTACCATTCTATAGTTTATAGTTATTTGATAAGAATGGCATGTGTTGTTTTACATCATATATTATAAACTATGTGTTATATTGATTTTAGTAATAAATATATTACTTATTGGTGTATGGTACGTAGAAATATTTATTGTTAGAAAAACATATAAGACTCGTTATATAGTTTAGTCTAGTAGTAGATAAAAAAGACATATTTGGGAATCCATTAGGATGTTATCCATATAATGAATCCAAGGAATCCAATATTTTAATCATGACATGAGGAATAAACATTACCATATGTTGTATCATGGATCAAATTATTATAAGAATAAATAGTCATATCTTAACAACATTAGTTTATTGGGAAACATGGGTTCCCATATATGGGACTTATGTGATTGAGAATGCGTTCATACATCATTGTTGTGGTTAACATCTATGATATAGGACTTGAAGAATAGGGTTATATTGTTAATTATCCTATTTAATTTTAGAATCATTTTCCAATGGATCGGATCCTAAAATTATCAATTGAAAAGGTTAATTCCCCACATCTTTTGTTTTAAGGATATATTCCAAATTTCATTTCACGTTCATCCTGAGAAATTCCTTTTAGTCAGAGTTTGATAAAATACTTGGTATAGGAATGCTCTATGACTTTTGTTTATAAAAATTGATTGATGTTGTGGGTGATGTTCATGATCTAGGGTGAGATAGAGATGCTTTGAAGGATGATGATTTTAGGTGGACTATGTAAGACCATTGTTTCCCATTATTCTCGATTTTTATGTGTGGTGGGGATGTAAGGCTCATGGATGAAATCTTATAAGAATATATCAACCCAGATCTCTGTAATAAGTGATTAAGGGGATATTTAAAACCTGAATCAATGACTATTTCTATTTAATGTGGTGGCTATGACATAGTTTATAGAGAAGATGATAACTAGCATGATCTGAAAAATAAATGTTTAACAGTCATGTAATAATGAAATTTCATCCAGTGTGGGACCCCAATGAAAAACTTACGTTTATATAAAGAGAATGATATCAAAACCCATTTGACTCAATCTTGTGGGTTTTTGTGAATCTCGTTGTGTAAATTACCATGATATGGTCAAGATACAAATGCATGGAGATATATAAATGGGCTTACCTAGGTGAAATTGATGTTTTACGTGAGAATGGATAGCTATAAACGATTATAGAAAGAATACATGTGAAGGTTGCCTGATGGACTCTATAAACAATTAATGGTTACATATATGTCATGTATTTTTAGGTTTACATGTCATGTAAGGAAGAACAACATGGTTAGACCTGCAGTATGATGGAAACATCGTATTACCTATGTACAATTTGTGTACCCCCTAGGATGATGTTTATACCCTATTGTTTCTATGTGTGACCGAGTATTATTTGATATTGTTCCCTTGGTATATTCCCAAAATATTATATTGTGGAATTACAACCACATATTTAGATTTTTATCCCCTCAAGAGGATGACCCTCAAATTGAGTTTTAGGTCTCCCTTCTTTAGAATGGATTATGATTCTATATCACATATTATTATACTTCTATTGGGGTTTTTATAATAAGTGGGACCTCTACAAGTGTTATTATTACCCTATTTCTTGTAGTATGTTTTATTAGGGTTCTTGGTATTGTCAGTATACAATCCCCTATATAATTTCATTATCATGATTGGGATAATGGTTTCCCCCAATTATACTCAATGTGATCCCCTATCAGATTTTCAGTCTCTTCTAAGACGATGAATATTTCATCGGTGGTTACCAATGATGACTAAATAATGGATTAATTTATCTTATTATATCATGGTTATGGAATACCTCCTTTTTTACTACATAACATGAAATTGTAAGTTAATAATGAAGTGTTTTTTTGTTCATTTTCTTAGAAATCAAGAATATAATACACGACAATAGAAAAAATTATTCTAATC
Source organism: Viscum album (assembly GCA_963277665.1). Lineage (NCBI taxonomy): Eukaryota > Viridiplantae > Streptophyta > Magnoliopsida > Santalales > Viscaceae > Viscum > Viscum album. Next base: position 16,984 of record CAUJRU010001509.1, on the reverse strand, counting down.
ACCCAAAAGTGAATCTTCATGGGTTCATACTAAATAAATTTAATACATGATATATAATTGGGAAATTTATCAAATGAAATGGGTGATCATGAGGTATAGTACGAGAAACAATTTAAATGAAAATGTGGGGAATATCAATAACATCAGGAGGAATGCCATTAAGTCATCGGAAGAGGGAAATATGGCATATCATATTAATATGAAAATGAATTATAAGATGGAAATTTTGATACAAAATTAATTTTAGACATTAACAACCATATCATTAAGGATAATCACCACAATGTCATAAATAAAAAATATCATAGTTATTCACCAAGTTATCATACAACATGTCATATATAGAAATTAAAATCATTACCCAATTCATTGGAGTGATAACAAGGTTCTCCCTACATAGGTATTAATTATGTATTATTCATACATATCATAATAAATCATTTCATTAATAGTATTTATAAGATAAAGAATGATATTATTATCAAAATCATGGAATAATAAAGTGAAAAAACATGATTTTTATGTTATTATAACCAATGAAATGGGAATGTGGGTTTCTAATATGTAAATACATGAATAAAAAAATAAATATTTTAAATCTATGTGAATATTAATGGAAAATAAGAAGGATTGGGTATACAATAAAAGAAATTAAAAGAGAATTTCTTGAGGATAAAGAGAGAAATATTGTGATGTAATTACTACATCATAATAGATACAAAAACTGTTTTAGAAAATGGTAAAATTAATAGGGATAGGGGACACCCATTGATAATTCATAATTTTGGTTGTAATTATATGATAAAATGGATAATATATAAATAAATAACAACAAATATAAGACATAGAAAAAATGTGGTTCTTGAAATGAAGGGAACTGAATTAGAATTACCTTACCTTTAAGATATACTCATAGATCCTCCGGTATTGATATTTTGGGGATTTAAGACACCTTGGGGAATTTCATGAGACTAAAAAATACCATAAAATAATTTTGGGATTATTGGGATGGAATATGAAAGGTGAAATGGGTGTGTTTTTATTGAAAAATTGGATGATTTGTTTAATAATTTGCAAATATATGCCATGAAAATCAATGATGTCCAAAAAGAAAACCATTTTATAAAACATTATTTTGGACAATGGTTTTGGAAATATTGGTCATATTAGATGTTATAATAACCCACATGAATCATGAAACATATTATATCAATTATTTTTCTATGTAAGTGTAATGTTTCAAAAAAAATATTTTTAGGGAAAAAGATCCTCTTATTGGCATTAGAACGTGAATTATAGGTTAGAAAATTTATTAAAAAGTATTAAATTACATGATATTAATAAAATAACTACTTTTATTTTTCAATTTTATTTAATTATTTATTAAATCATTCTGGTATAATTCTAATGTCATTAATCACACAGAAAAATCCAATCTCTATTTTTACTATAATATGAAAAAATGTATTTTATAAAATTATAATAAATTTAAACTAATATATATATAATGTGGTGAATTCAAAATTTCTCTTTATTTTATAATAATATTTTTCTAAATATCGTATTTTTCACATTTAAATATAAATATAAATACTTGTTAAAAAATGAATTTTGTAATTTCGTAGTAAAATTTATGACACATAAAATTTCTCATTGACAAAAATAAATTACATTTTAATTTATTATTAAATAAATATATGTTTATCAATACATTTCATTAAAATAAATATTATTCATAATTCATATGTTTATTATAAAAAATAACATCATTTTTGGAATGTATAATTTGTTTCCAGAAATCAATTTATCAAATCCTATCTAAATTATACCAATTTCATTATTAAAAAAATGTAACGATTGATACAATTTATTTATAAAATAGATTTAATAATTAATTAATTATGTCCTACAATCATAAATCCTTTAAAAACATTCTTAAAACATAACCTTACGGTGAGAAATGATGATTTATTAATGAGGCGACTCGTCCAATATCAACCAAGTGTAAATTATAACTAAAACAAATTTCCCTTATTGTATATTGGGTACTTTATTCAACATTTAATATATTTATGGGATTGGTCAATGGATAACCCTTGTGGTTACACCTCCCTCCATGTTCTTAAAAATGCGATTCATACAAAAATACTCTACTAGTTGAATTCACCAGTTCCCCGTTCTCTATAAATTATACTTCATCATGTCTATTTAAAAACTCTATAATTGACATTAAAATTATTACCAAGAGTAATGTCCTCAACTTCCATATTGAACAATATTTATATTTGACCACATGTAATATAATAGTTGAATATTTATTGTCACATTTCTATTTATACTCTATAAATACAAATTCATTATTAAATATATATTGTTTTGTTGTGTATAATACACATATTTTGGAAAAAAAATATCATATAAAATATTTGGTTCATTACAATGGCTTCTGGAGAAGTATCCATAGGAACAATATTTTTTTATATTAGAATCCTATGGAAGGATTTTTGGTTTTCACCATTTGGATTCATAGTGTCCATACTGTGTATATATAGTTTTCATTTATTAATAGATTATTATATTCATTTTTATGATCTGATTATTAATGATACTTCAAGATTAGGGTTTTCAAGGTATCCTACTATGTATTTCTATACTCACCTAGGTATGGTATCTTCCCATACGTGTCATGTATTACTCAAAGATTGACCAATTTGACAATGTATTGGGGGGAAATGGATCTTTTGGATCATATATTGAGGGAGACAAAAAATGTTTCCATTTAAGTGGTTTATTTTGATATTAGTCATCACCATTAGAGTAGGCGCAAACTCAATGATTTATTCCCTTATACACATCCCATATATAGCATTATTTAAATTATTTATGTACTGTAATTGTGGGATCATGGATATATGCATGAATATATTTCATTTTTATTACATTTTGACATTTTATATCCCATAAAATGTGACTTTTTATTTAAAGTAGTATAATGCCTCTTATGTGTTTGATATTCCAACTCAGTGCTAGTTTCATACTACTAGAATATTAGATATATTCATGGGATAGTCTCAATTGTTTCCATGTTGGGCTGGTTCATGATATAGTGATATCAAAGGTGTGGTTTTTACCGTAGTACCTAATATTGTGAGATTTTTTTTTGGGATTTTTTGGAAATAGTGTTGTATTTTTTAGGTTCATATTTCAATCTTTATACAACAGTGTTGTTGCGGTCGATGACATATGTATAAAAAATGACTACGATCATATGACTTTAAACATGGTACATTTTTTCATTCATTTAAGATAAAACATTGTTAATAATTCATGTAAGAATGTATTGTGGATTAAATTTCCTTATTGAGTGTACTCTACATATATATTCTTTAAACATGTTATGTCCTGTTTTGTTTTTGATGCCTCTATGAAGACAGTCTTCCCAGATTCAATTGTGTGATCATGTGTATGATTTTCTGACTGATGCAGGTTCAATTTAGTGATTTTTACTGGAGATAAAACCATTGAGTTGTTTAGAATCTATACCTCATCACATTGATCATCAATTACCACTAGAGTTCACACCTAATTATGCTTGTAGATAGAGTTCCCTGAATAAGTTCTAGAGGAAGTGACCCCCAAATTTTTAGGGTGATCATAACACCTAGGTGTAAATTATGTGTCTAGTGGAAATCACTCAAATTTTCATCCATTTAAGGACTCCTAAAGGATAAATTTTAGTCCTCACAATGAGTTTTAATCTGGGATTCTCTTGGTGATGTTCTAGTTTAGTAACCCATACATATCACATGAACTTCTTTCTCCTTGTCATACATCAAGAATCTCTTTTGGAATTGGTTTTATCTGTCAACATTTTGATCTATTTGTATCATTATGTTGATTCATTTTGAATATGGAATTATTACATTATCTTAGTATTTGATGAGGTTTAAATATCTCTCATGATACTATATTAATATTGTGTATGATCTATTCCTTAGGGAATATGAATATGAACATGGATTACACTGTGAAATTAGGGTATCAATGAGATATTTATGAATTTCCACATACGACGCCATTTTTGAGAGTGACTAAGTGGTCGAGTTTTTCATAGAAGAGATTTCATTGAAACTAGTTTCAGGTTGTTGCACCTAGTTGATGATACATCAAAAGAAGGTATCTAATTACAATTTTAGGGATCTGTTCATGTTAGATTATTCAAGAGACTATACAAGATTAGATGATTGGTCATTCATGGATATCATGAAGGATCGATTCAGTTATGGGACTTTGGTTTTCTCAAAGTATGGACAGGGAAATCTGACCGAACATTATGAAACCCATAAAAAAGATAATTGAGATATGGTTAAGGGACTGTTGAGGAAGAGAATGAGTCCGGATTTGGGTTCCATGTATGGAGGTAGATGTGGAAGAGGGTCCAGTAGAGTAGTATGATGTGGATGGAGTTTTCACCTATTTCTTACAAAAACAGAGGTTGTCAATACCAAGCATAGGGAAAATGTTGAATATATAGTGGACATGTACTTTTTATGAAGGAATATGACCCCATTCCTCTAGGTATATTTCATTGTACCATATGTGTCTTTTGAATATTATTTATAGTAATGATTTATGTAGGTGTGGGCCATTCTTTTCGAACAATATATCAGGTTCCAGACAAAAATATACATGTTGTGCATTAGTGGGACCCTTGTTCTTGGAGTCTTTTAATGGAGGTGTATTTTTTTCAAACATCATAATTGGTGATATGTGATTATCATATGTGAGAGTTTTATATGGGATATCTTTTTATTAGAGATAAGTCATTTCGAAATCATATTTCGTATGTATTGTCCTTCCTCAGTTCATTCCAATATTGAAAGACTTAGGCAGAGGATATGGTTTTTCAATAATGATGGAATGTGGTTTTCCTTTATTTGTGAAAATGAAACTATGGTGAAGCCAGAGGTTCACAGTATTAGGAGAGTTTATCTAAATAATCAATATTTGGTATAATGACTCTTGGATAAGTGGTTGAGGGATACTTCTATTTAGCTATTGTGGTAGCTGTGTACGTTTTTGTATTTCTTGAGTATGTTCTAGTTTTACCTCCCCGCCGAGTGGTAGAAATATGAATTGAATTACAACCAAAGATATCTATAATGATCTAACCATTATATCAGAAGGCTCATGCAGAGAATCTACTATAGAGAGTATTGTTATAAGACTTCAAAAAAAGGGTGTAGTGACAACCCCTACTTATCAAAAGAAGAAACATTTTTATGAGAACGAAGACATGCTATTGAGGGTATGAGTGGATAACCGGTACTTGAAAAATCTAACATAAATAATACATATCCATTATTTATTAATGAATAACACTTTGATCAGTCGATATGGGCATGATGGTTCCCGATAATATAAATCTTTCCTAGACCTCACCAATAACAAATATGGGATGATTATATTCTAAACCTAACATAAATAGTTAAATATAATCACTAGACTACTTTGAGATTCTATTATGAATGGATAACACCCAATTTTTCTTCATGTTAATCATGAACCATATATTTCAAACATTATTATACAATTTTTTGGTGACTTTCAGGGTCAATATTATTATGTACTCTGATTCTATCTACGATAACACAAGATACTTATCATGTTCATGGAAAAACTCTAAGGGAACCACCACCATGTAAAGCTATTATTGTTTCATTTTTGGATTCACGAGGTAAAATTCCTAGGACATTTCATCTCATAGGCAGGAGTCGCAGTGGGCCTGGTGGTGGTTGAGGTAGTTCTAGTTTTGGAGCCACCCAAATGTGTTACCATGGTAATGATTTTCCATTGGATGGATTTGTATTATCCCAAGAATGTACATGGTTTCTACATAGTAAAAAATCTGTTCACATATTTGACTCAAAAGTGGAATCCTTTTGTGTGTACTAACTGGTTCCAATAGTGTATTTAAGACATGATAAAATGTTTTATGAGTTCCCTAATCTTCAGTTATCTAGAAGAGGTTATTGGGTACACAATGTTTTGTGATAAATCTTGAATCATACAAGGTTGTGATATAATTTTGATGAATATTATTATTATATATTTGTTGATTATTTTGAGACCACATTAGTATAAATATAAAAACAAATATATTGAGTTTGTAGAAGTAGTCTACTCTCTGAAGATGTAGTGGACCAACCTGATGGATGGTCAATTTATCATGTAATCAAACAAAAGATGTCTCAATTATATAATCACCCAGAAGAATAATAAAATGTGATAGAGGTGTTGGAAATACTTTTCATAGAACTATGAATTTAATTTATTTAAAAATCATGGGATGGGGAACATGGTGGAATATAATCTCACAGAGTGATCATTTTCTCAATTGTTGGATGAGGAGTTAAGGCCATTATACTTTTTTTAGTTTTCCATAGTGGAAAAGGATGGATATTCATATTATCAGTCGATGGATTTTTTGACATTAATTTTAAATTTCTATAGGGAATATCATCATGGTGATACTAACCTTGATACCATACATACAATGATACTACTGAAAATTCCCTTGATTGAAATTCCAATAATGGGGAGAGAATTTTTCTTCACGTGTTCTAAATTTTATCCCTGTTAGAACATGGAGATGTGTTCGTGTTTACATGTATATTAGGCTAATATATACATTTTGTATGATAAGACTACTCTGTGCTAGCAACCAACACATACCCTATTGGACATGGGATTGGAGTAGTCATAGTTTTTCCCTCATTGGGACATGACGTGATAACTTAGGCATCCCTTTAATGTTTTAAAAAAACTCAAATATTGTCAAATTGTAATATGGTATTGTTCACAGGATAAATGGTGGATATTTTATCTTATTATCTGGTCAAGATGTGGTCAATATTATTAATTTTTAGGTTGACAGGTATAATGTTCAAATTACACAATAGTTCTCTTTCACTTAGTTAATGGATATAATTAGAATTGATATTTTGAATATATATTTTCCCATATACAAAAATAATGATATAAAAATCACTTGAAGGAGGGATCGAAGGAATAATTGCGTATTTATATTGAATATCCATGTTCTAGGGTTATTTTTTATATCATTTGGACAACATATTCTATAAAATAATTGTATATTATTTTCTATAAGAATAACCTCTATAGGATCCCTTCTGGGTGTGGTAAGAACCTTAATCACCCCGGTACGTCTTTGGGGAAATTAATCTATCTGTTGATAATTCCATACATGTTTTAGTTTTTCACATAGTAGTACAACAGATGCATGACATGCATGGGTGACTATATATTGTAGAGTGACGCTAGTTCATTTTTCAGTAGGGATACTTAATAAGTGTGTGAACTATTAAAAACATGACTATGACCATGGTCTGTGATAGGAATTCAGATACTTGTGAGAGATCATGGACTACATGAATATCTTATCATTAAATTAAAACATAAAATTAGACTAAAATTTGATAGTTGATTCTATTTTGGATAATTATATAATGAAATAAAATATAATGAAATATTTTATTCCACTGGTTACCATGTTCTCCAAGATATGCTATTTTCTTATAACATTTATGTCTCTAGATAACCTGTTAATTTTTTTATGATTTCGATGCTATTTTAATGCACCATGGATGATATACATGGAATACTCCTTCAGGAATGATATTTATGAAACATCAAAAAATTGGAAATTATTCTTAATAATATGAATAACTTTGTGACTAAGAAATCTTATAGAATTTAGAAACCATATTTTAATTTTTATTATGTAAAATATTTCGTTTCTCTTTACACCTAACAAGTTTTATCATAGTGAGCGAAATATCATATCTTCTTTGATGAATTTAATTAATCTTTTTGGATTTCAGCATTTTACCATCAAATTGGTTTCTGAAATTATTTGATATTTTAGATAATTTTAATGATCATGAAATTTAGAATAATATAAATATAAAATTATAGTATTTATATAATGTTAATGAATCATCATTTAATGAAATTTTTCTCATATAATTAACTCTTAGTAGTCATCATATAGTGTTTTAAGTATACAAAATTATTTTCAATAAAAAAAAGAATATCTAGAAAATAAGAAATGATGTTTTTAATTTTATTCGGAATATTTTCCAATATGATGGTGGAATAATGCATGTATATATTATTGATGAGTTTATATAATTATTAGTAAAAAAAATTTTGGAAATAGGAATCCCATATGTAATCTTTTATAATATTTAATTAATGATAGAAATTCAATGCTTATCACCACATCATATCAAAATAATGACTATTTTAGAGCTAATTATAATGGTGTTCCAATAAAAAATTATTTTTCCCTTGAGAAAAAATAACAACTCATGGAATCCAACCAAAAAAGAGGTTATGATGGGAAAATATATTATTTAAGTAATATGTTTATAATTATTTATACACTGATTTTTATTGACTTTTCTATTATTTTACAGTCATATTTTGTTATAATTATTATAAATAAAAAAATAAATATGATGTTAAAGAATAATACTAACATAAATTAGCCAATGACCTTAATAAAATATATGAAGAAGTAGTTGAAGAGTTTAATATTTAATTAAGGAACAAAATTTATTTGATTTCAAAGGAAATCATCCAAGAACATTGATAAAGTAAATATGTAAATATATATTTTTTTAAATTTGATGGAAGTTCATGATTAAAATCAAGATTCATCTATGGATGTGATATATTTATTTGTACATGTCATATTATAATTGAAGATTAGATGTGATATTAATACATTGAAAAAAGAGTTGTTTAAAAGGATTTAATATGTTCTAGAATTTGTTTACACATTAAAAAGGAAGAACGGAGTTTGATAAAACATTGATTGTAGGATAATGAATGTGTAATATTTTACATTATGTTATAATAATATTATTATAAAGAATAGGTACATGTAGTATTTCATAAGTAGAAATAAGAATGTGACTAGGCATAAGGGAAAAGGGGACTTAGTTTTGAGAATGTAAAGACAATGTCTGGTAGTTTATAAAAATGTTATTCTAATTCAAATAATTGTTGACAACAATTAATTATCATTGACTCATACAAAATCATGATTCTACAAAATGGTGGAAATAAATTGGTTGTAATCAGCAATAATTTTTTTCTTAAGTGGAAATTCATATTTATTTCAGTGACATTATTATACAATATACCACTAAATGGATATATAGAGATACATTCGAGATGAATTTATAGGATGTAAACAATAAATGATGATAAAATATTTGAAAAATATTGAATATTAGACATTTCTAGATGATGTCATTATTAATATATAATTTATTGAAAATCTGTAAATTGAAGGAAACAGGGAAGAAAATATACTTAAAATGATTCAAAATGATAATAGAAGCATAAAAACTAATCAAAATCCGCAAGTAAAATAGTTTACATCATTTTGAAGAAGGGGAATATGATATGATTTCCTTTTGTGGAAAATTATGATAAAACGTTTCATCCCTCAATTAAAATTTCTTTCACATTAGTGATAAATAGAAAGCACCGGAGTATATATTGGATCGAATTTCCCTCCCAACAATTAAAAATGTATAACATGTATTCATTAATGTCTTAATTCATCCAAATTTTTTATAAATATAAAAATATTTTATATTATAAATGGATGAATTGATATGAAATTTATAATTGGCCACAAGAGATTAATAAAAAACAAATTAATAGTTAAGGAAATGCATAATGAAGGGGGATATATAAAATTAATGACTTATTTTTGTATGAGAATCAATATAATATTTAGTGTAATTAAAAATTTAAACAAAATAAATGATGTTATATAAAATTTGAATTTTATTCAATGAAATTAATGGAATCAAATTCAAAAAAATAAATATATATAAGATAAATATATAAAATATGGATTGATATTATACTAAAAATTTCAGTATTGGAATATAATGAAATGAAATTGAAAATCAAATTCTAGGGAATACTCATTAAATAAAAATTTATTTTAAAAAATATTTAATGTTGCGATTGAAATTATAAATCTATTAGGAATTTTTTGACATCTTGTGATGCCTATATAAGATTGTAGGTGGTTATAAACTCAAAATGACTAAATAAAAATAGTTAAATAAATATTCTATATATGGTTCCAAAAAAATTGGTATTATCCATCAAGGTTACCAATAGATAGGGGGATAAATGCATCCTCATTTAAATTTAAGGTCATTGTTGAATGGGTTGACCATGTTAATGAGGGAAATAAATGATAGATTTAGTGTATAAGGTAAAATTACCAATGATCATAATATTAAATATTAAATAGAATTATTATGAAAAACCACGTATTTAATACATGTTAATTAATGGGATATTATATAATAATAAAAATAATAAAAATCATATTTTAAATAAATCTTGACTATTTCGGTAATTAGATACTTTACATAACAACATGAACTTGGGAGTACATTAGCATTAATAAAAACATCTTCAACATTCACATTATATTCCACCAATCATAAAACTACATGGGATATCCTAGAAACATTTATTAGAATTGGGTGATATATAAATAATTTTATTGGAATAAATAAATCATAACATGAAATTGTATTACATGTAATTGAATTGACATTTCACTGGGGCATACATGTATTTATAATCCTAAACATGATTAATGAGTCATTATATAAAATAATAACATAATGGAGACATTGGAATGTGGAAAAAATCACGACCTCATATGAATATTTCAAACCACCCTGACATCATAAAATAATTTTCTTATGATTACCGATTTTTCACTATATATGTAATCTCATGAGACTAAAAAAATTACACTTTTCATTGGAGAGATATATAGGTTTATCGTACCTAATCATATCACGTATATGTTTAAGTGTTACAGCTAGAGAATATAATATGTGAACATATTTCTTATCATATAATCACTTGATTTATGATTTATAGTTAAGTTTCTGAAATTGACAGATCAATGTAATATTGTTATAACTAGATTGATGCCCATGATTTGAAATAGTTATAGGTATCTAACTTACAAATTATCAAGATAAAAATCATATAGATAGATTGACATCACATTGATCATACATAAAGATTCATAAAATGATTCAATGATAGGTAAAGGAGGTCTCTTAATAATTGGAATTCAGAAGGAATGTATGAAGGATATGTACGAACATAATACGACATGAAAATTTTCGTTTTAAAATAAATGTACCATAGAGATTTATTGAATGAAACTATTTCATATAAAAAACATTAGATAATTTGGACAGTGAAATGGGGGTACATAAGTAGTCAGGGGAATGATTATTGAGATTTGGAGGGGGTACTAATAACAAGTAAATGATAAAGTAAATAAGAGGTATGTGGAATATCATATCTAATCAATAGAAATTGTATGTCAATGTGAATTAGATAAATATGGTTCGCGAATAAAAATGAGAAAGAGGGGACCCCTTACTATCAGTGGTGATAAAAAATATCATGGGAACATATTATTGAGAGATTAGGGGAACCATTGGACGAATGTTGAGAGTAAACAGAAGAGTAAGGATGTGGTCCAATATTATTTATTATAGTGTAAATGGATTATGTGTTGGTATATGTTGGAAAATAGGGGGGATTTCTTTATTACTTTCAAAACATATGTTTTGGACTCTATATAGTAATGTAATAAAAACCCCAAACCGCCCAACATGTTTTACTGAATGTTTATACTAATGAGGAGTTTATAATATATTATTATTTTAGTGGTCAGAACTCAATAAAATATTTACCATTCTAATTTTGATGTGAGTCAGGTTCATAATGAATTGACTGTAAAACTTTAAAATATAGTATATGATTTGGATGATTTATAAGGGTGTTATAAGAATAATTTATTGTAAAAAACACATTTTTAAAAATAAAACACATATTTTCTCATGAATGTACATTATATAAATTATAACATCACTTTTGGGTCAATTCGATGTCATAATGAAAACCATATATTTATACCATATTCAATTTTATCAAAATTATATTTATTTCTTGTAAAATTATAAAAAAATAATTATTAGAAAATTTCAACATGCTAACTCATAAAATATTTATTTTATATTAATAATTTTAAAAATATTTGAATTTTCACATTTTCAGATAATAATCTATGTTTACTAATAGATGATTTTTTTGATAATTATAGTCTTCAAACACATATATATGTTACATTTTAATTCAAAAAAATAAATTCTTATTTATGTATACTAAAATAATTTTTTTGATATTTTATTATATTCTATTTTATTTTTTAAATTTAATTAATTAATCAAAATAAAATGTCTAAAATGATATTGTATATTAAAAAAAATTGATTAATTGTATCAAACTAAAAATCATTTATCAATGACTAGAATAAAAAAATTAGTAATAATTATATTGAAATATAATATTTATATTTATATTATTATAACCATAATACATATTCCTATTTAATAAAAGAAAACATCCTATGGGTAAGGTGTGAGTTTGTGACATTTTCATGGACTTGTTGAGTTTAAATAATTTTGGTCATGCTCTCGTTGAGATTCAAATTAACACATAAAAAAAATATTATATAATTATAGTTGGATCTGAACATGGGAATGGTGATTCAAAAATCCTAGAGATGCTACCTCATAGGGAATCTCTAATAAAGTTTTATTTATATAGTATGATACTACTGGTTGAGGTCATAATTTCCTTGTTATCTGTCAATTTTATTTAGCAAACCGTATTTCTATTCTAATAATACGATCAATGTTCAGTGTCTATTTTATAATTGGGTATTGTTTTTAAAGGTATTTTAAATATTATATGATATAATACAACCAAATAAGTGCATTTTTTTCTATATTTATAATATTTTATTTAATTCATTCATAAATTGTATTTTATTTTTAAATGATCGGGTCATTACAATCATACCATTTCAAAAATTTCACCCACAGAATTTGCATTCCACGAAATAAAATAGATTATTTTATCTCTATTGCTTCCCTTAATATAGTTCCCATGTCACTTCATAAGTCTTTGGTTATTTCATTAGACTTTTCGTTGTTGCAATGTCTTATTTAGAAGAGCATTGTCTCAACATTACATTTTCTATAGTGAATAAACTTCATAAGAAAGATAATTATCCATTAAAACCACTTTTAGATTATGCTCATGTAATGTGTCTATTACATTCTTTTAAGAGGTATCCATTTAAAATATAGGGTATGTGATATAGTTTATGGTTGATATCAAGTTTATAGGACACTGATCTGATGTGATCAATGATTTGATAGGTACTGATGTATCTTATACTATAATTTCCTTATATAAAAATATCATTACTTGTTTTCATGGAGATATATTGAGGAATATATTATACACTTTATCAAAATCGATATATAATTTATTATTTTTATCATAGATATTCTGTCGACTATCATAATAAATTACTTTTCAATGAATAGTATTTACTGTTTACACTGTATCCTCAACCATTGTACGACCTAATAGTTTATTGTACATAGGTTAAACCCATCATTCATGTGTTATTCATCTATTACCACGAAGGTATTTAAATTTATCCATTGGGATTCTTAAATGAAAACTATTGTTTTATTAATTCATTATAAAAGGAATATGGTGATCCAATCAAGCTTTGATTTTATGGATTATGATCTCAATATTTCTCCATGTTTCTATATAGTCTACTAAAATTGGCCATAATGTTGTTGGTTATAAACCATCATTAACATAAAGTCAGTATTTAGAAAAAATTGATGAATCATCCAATACTTATTGTTCAGTCTTAGGTATTGATGCTATACAATCGATACCATTTTTCCATGCAGCCTCTCGACTTATCTAATGAATTTAATTTCATGTTGATTATGAAATATATCCTAAAAAATTGTAATGAATTTAGAAATATTAGTCAGAATATACACCACAAACATTATAGAATTGTTTCTTTTCAATATATTAAAAATACTATTAATAAATTTTGTGGTTTTTTCTTAACATTTCCATGTAGGTTTGGGTAATGCTTTAACCATCCCTTTTGTTTTTTATTTTTCGTCCTTATTTTCTATCATTTATTAAACCTTGCTCAATATTCTATGACCCCATTCAAATTTTCCCATCGATAGTGCTTAGGGAGATTTTTATACACCATCAAGATCTTAAGATGAATTGAGAAGATAAATCTATGTGCATCATCAAATTACTCATTTTTAACTCAATATTTTATGGTACAACTAGGAAAGAAACAAATCATAAAACTCCATCCAAATTAATTTTTATTTATTAGGATTTTCCTTTTCATATAGATACCACATTCTTCAGAATTTCCAAAATGACTCATTAAATATCCTTTAGTTTTTTTAAAAGGTTTGGATGATAAATTAATTGTGAAATAATTGATGATTATTCTTCGTTGATTATTTCTATTTCGATCATATTATATTCTAATATAATCAAATACATCTCAATTCTCATTAATGATAAAATTACAAGATCCTTTCTACACAAAGGATTTGAAGCAATATTTTTATTCACATGATTATATTAGATTGAGTAGTCATATTCATTAATCATATTTAACAACATTCACTTCCTCATATTAATATTTATCTATGGTAATATATATATTACTATATTATAATATTTATATACTTCAACCATTTCCCTAATAGATATTTCCAACATATTTTCATAGAAATTATTACTATAGTCAACTCCAGATCATGTTTTTAGTAGTTATATATTTTAATATTAAATTTAATTTATCTGTAATAAATCTAATTTTCATTATTCATTTGTAAACTACCAATGACCTAAATTTAAGTATCATTGAATTCTGTGAAATATTCCCCACAAGTTGGTAGAGTATGTATAGTTTAAAATGAAATTCCTCTTTGTCAATACCATGAAGGTATTTTGAGATTAATTATTCCAAAAACTACATGAATCTATTCATAGTTATCATTGTTATAGGGTTTGGAAATCATGATGAATTTATTAGAAATCAACAATAAAATCCATTCAATCGATGGAATATACGGAGATCAGTTAATGATATTGGACTCACCCATCATTACGCTGACTCTAATTTTGAATGGAACATAAATATATATACAGTTATTCATGATAAATTTCCAAAATAATATTATTTCCATTCACTATAACAAAAATTTTATATATTATTCATATCAAATCTACTTTTATATGGTCTTTATCATAGTGCATAGATTCTATTCATACACCACCATTCATTTTGATTTTATTAGAATATATTATATGAATACTATAAAAAAATATCATTGTAATATGTAATATCTATATTCATCATGAACTTGATGATTGATGAAAAAATAGTGATTCTAAATGGTGTTATGATGAAGTCATTGTTATCGTAAATTGTTTAAATTGTAAACTAGAGGATATCCTCCCCCTTTACCATTACATGATAATACCTTGTCCAAAGATCTTCATTTTTGAATTATTTGTATTCATGTAGATAATATAAAAAGTTATAAATCGTTGGAAGATGATACATTTTCATTGTCATGGTTTTTTGTGGACGATAATCATTGGAAATGCACATTAGAATGTCTTTATTATTGAGGTATATGAATGATTCAACCCATGGGGCACTAATTTGGAATATGAATCTTTTATATATATTCTTTTGTTATTCATTATTACTCTCTTTACATTCCAAAATAACCATTCTATATAGAGACCTAGAGATTCTGAATTCACAATGAATTAGAATGATTCAAAATTCATCATATTAGTTAGGAGGAAGACAATGAAATTAATCAAAAAAGTATTATTATATTACCACATTATTATAATGTCTTCGATGGTTATATTTTACCTAGACTTTGTCACTTTATCTTGATAATCATTATTGTAGGGAAATAATATCCATACATGATATGATTGTGTTGAAAGAAACTCATACTCCTCATTACACATGCACATAATCATAGGATGATTCAAGATAAAAAGAGTGATTCAAGCCTCATGAAATTTTTTGTTGCATCGATATAATTAATGCCAATATATACCTAGAATATCATCAAATTATACTAATATGGGTAAAATAATGTATGCCGGGATTTTCAGCCCAAAACGTTTGATAGATGATGAGTTTTGTATTTAGATTTAATAATTATCTAATTTGTTATATCCACTAAAATATCTACTTAAATTTATTAAGGTGGTGTTTAAATGTTTTTACGTAACTTTTCTGATATAAAATAATATTTCAAGATTGAATCCAAAAGTATTTTTTTTGTTCATGAATTCATAAATACAATACCATTCACCACATCATTTTCTAGATCTTCCTCATTATTTTTGATTGATTAAGCTCACATGTAATTCCTTGGGGGTTACTTACTTTTATTGAATAAAAAAATACATAGATTAAGGAATTAACTTGAATTGTGTTATTTTACCTTGATATTATTCCATTGGAAAATAAGATAAGGGTTGATAGGATAATTCCCCTATTTGATTTCTCTGGTTGGTGTGTCCAATAAATACTTTCAAGGTAGGTTCCCATTCTTTATACAACTATGTCATTTCCTTTTCCCCCTAAATAAATTTTGGGGGGTCATATTCCAACTCTTTTGAAAAGAGGGATATTGAAATTTCTTACAACCACTATATTTATCCCATCCACTACTAGAATTAAATTCCACATTCCTTTTATTATCTCTATGATATAAATGATAATTTTTTAAATCTATTTGGTCATTGAGGAAACATTATATAATTTTTACGTATATATAAATGACCAGATTCATTATGGCTTTAAGTAGACTCGGTTTTAGACCACCAATAGTTGTCAAATATTTATTATAGAGGTAATTATAATTCAATAGGT
>CAUJRU010001508.1:116303-136303 GCA_963277665.1 Viscum album | reverse complement strand
AAAAAGGCGGGCACAGCATGAGACTGGGCAAAAACCCATTCTTTCCAATGCCCCCCACATCCCACCGGTGAGGAAAAGGAATTACAGCGTCCCACCGCCATGCCTCCCACATCCCACCTTCCGAAGGAACTCAACCGCCATGAGGCAGATTTTAAGCAGACGAACCCACAACGCTCCAGGGACGTTGAGGAAAAGGAGTCATGACAGGAACGGAGGCCCTATGTCCCGCCGCACCCCCCACATCCCACCATTCAAAAGAACTCAACCACCGTTGAGAAACTTTTAACCAAGAACCAGGACACCAACCATGCTCATCTATCATCATCCCATCCAAGTTATATCTGTCTAGTATCGCATCGTCTTTTTAGCAAGCCCTTGGAAGACGGAACCGCAATTGTGCGAGAGAATTCAACCCAAGCATATAGACGGGGCCCCTACATCAGCACCAAAAAAATTCCACTACCAACAGGGAGAACTCCAAAGGGACAAGTGAGGGTCTTCTAGGTGGAGCTCACCCACCTGGGGATTCTTCGCTTGAGATATAACCGAGGAGAAAGTCACCCCTGGAACTGATTTAATGAGACCCGTCACAGTATCACCATCTTTCGATTAGTTTGTCCTTTACATGCGGGACCTGATCTTTGAGACAGGCATATGACTAGTGGAAGGATCAGCCATGTAGCATCACCAACAACATCTGCATTGTTTGGGGTATGACTGAGCTGACCACTCAGACCCCAACACAAGCCCAAACCGTCGTCCCGAACATTCAATTCTGTTCGATTAGTTTGTCCTTTGTACATGCACAACCTGATCTTTGAGACAAGCATATGACTAATGGAAGGATCAGCCAGGTAGCATCACCAACCACATCTGCAATGTTTGAGGTATGACTGAGCAGACCACTCAGACCCCAACACAAGCCCCAACCATCTTCCCAAATCGACAGGATTCCCCTTAATGAGTCATCACCTCCGCATGACGCTCGTGTATCTTGCAGAAACAGTAGATACACATTCTCAAGCCACCCTTATGAACATCATCACCCAAGGCATGACTGAGGAGGAAGGCACCCCAACTTGTCCAATAATGAACCATGGAAATCGTCACCCTGTTGGTGTGAGTTTCTTAGGACCCAAATAACTCGCACGTGGCCCCGACAATGCGTTGAGCAAAGCACTCCCACCAATCATTGCCCAAGGCAGCTTGCTATGGTTCGCATGAAATATCGCTGAATGAGAAATTTAGGAGCACGCTCTTGCATCCTGGTGATACCGACAGTTTCGCGCTTGAACCACTACCAAAATTCCACAACGCTCCAGAGAAGGTGAGGAAAAGGCGGTACAGCAAGGGACGACAAAGGAACCCAATCCCACCATGCCTCCCACATCCCAACATCTGCAAGAACTCAACCACACTCGGTGGCTTTTAAGCATAGCCCGACCCGCAACGCTCCATGAAAGGTGAGGAAAAAGGTGGGTACGACAGGACGGGGAAACAACCCAATCCCGCCCATACCCCCCACATCCCACCAGTGAGGAAAAAGGTAGGAACGTCAGGGGATGAGGAGGGAAACCCCCATCCCGCCGTGCCTCCCACATCTCACATTCCGTAGGAACTCAACCGCCATGAGGCAGCTTTTAAGCAGACGAACCAGCAACGCTCAAGAGACGTCAAGGAAAAGGAGTCAGGGTAGGTACGGGGGTCCTATGTCCCGCCGCGCCGCCCACATCCCACCATCCACAGGATCCCACAAACCGTGAGGCGGTATTTAAGCACCCAGCCCGCAATGCTCCACAGACGGGGAGGAAAAGGCAGGCACGTCAGGGGACGGGGCAAAAACCCAATCCCGCCGCGCCTCCCACATCCCACCATCCGCAACAACTCAACCACCCTGAGGCGGCTTTTAAGCAAGCCAAGCCGCACTGCTCTAGAGAAGGCGAGGGAAGGGCAGGAGCGTCGAGGGACGACAAAGGAACACCAACCCACCATGCCTCCCACATCCCACCATCCAAGGAACTCCGCCACCGACAGGTGGCCTTTTAAGCAAGCCCGAACCGCAACGCTCCATGAAAGGTGAGGAAAAAGGCGGGCACGGCATGAGACTGGGCAAAAACCCATTCTTTCCAATGCCCCCCACATCCCACCGGTGAGGAAAAGGAATTACAGCGTCCCACCGCCATGCCTCCCACATCCCACCTTCCGAAGGAACTCAACCGCCATGAGGCAGATTTTAAGCAGACGAACCCACAACGCTCCAGGGACGTTGAGGAAAAGGAGTCATGACAGGAACGGAGGCCCTATGTCCCGCCGCACCCCCCACATCCCACCATTCAAAAGAACTCAACCACCGTTGCGAAACTTTTAACCAAGAACCAGGACACCAACCATGCTCATCTATCATCATCCCATCCAAGTTATATCTGTCTAGTATCGCATTGTCTTTTTAGCAAGCCCTTGGAAGACGGAACCGCAATTGTGCGAGAGAATTCAACCCAAGCATATAGACGGGGCCCCTACATCAGCACCAAAAAAATTCCACTACCAACAGGGAGAACTCCAAAGGGACAAGTGAGGGTCTTCTAGGTGGAGCTCACCCACCTGGGGATTCTTCGCTTGAGATATAACCGAGGAGAAAGTCACCCCTGGCACTGATTTAATGAGACCCGTCACAGTATCACCATCTTTCGATTAGTTTGTCCTTTACATGCGGGACCTGATCTTTGAGACAGGCATATGACTAGTGGAAGGATCAGCCATGTAGCATCACCAACAACATCTGCATTGTTTGGGGTATGACTGAGCTGACCACTCAGACCCCAACACAAGCCCAAACCGTCGTCCCGAACATTCAATTCTGTTCGATTAGTTTGTCCTTTGTACATGCACAACCTGATCTTTGAGACAAGCATATGACTAATGGAAGGATCAGCCAGGTAGCATCACCAACCACATCTGCAATGTTTGAGGTATGACTGAGCAGACCACTCAGACCCCAACACAAGCCCCAACCATCTTCCCAAATCGACAGGATTCCCCTTAATGAGTCATCACCTCCGCATGACGCTCGTGTATCTTGCAGAAACAGTAGATACACATTCTCAAGCCACCCTTATGAACATCATCACCCAAGGCATGACTGAGGAGGAAGGCACCCCAACTTGTCCAATAATGAACCATGGAAATCGTTACCCTGTTGGTGTGAGTCTCTTAGGACACAAATAACTCGCACGTGGCCCCGACAATGCGTTGAGCAAAGCACTCCCACCAATCATTGCCCAAGGCAGCTTGCTATGGTTCGCATGGAATATCGCTGAATGAGAAATTTAGGAGCACGCTCTCGCATCCTGGTGATACCGACAGTTTCGCGCTTGAACCACTACCAAAATTCCACAACGCTCCAGAGAAGGTGAGGAAAAGGCGGTACAGCAAGGGACGACAAAGGAACCCAATCCCACCATGCCTCCCACATCCCAACATCTGCAAGAACTCAACCACACTCAGTGGATTTTAAGCAAAGCCCGACCCGCAACGCTCCATGAAAGGTGAGGAAAAAGGTGGGTACGACAGGACGGGGAAACAACCCAATCCCGCCCATACCCCCCACATCCCACCAGTGAGGGAAAAGGTAGGAACGTCAGGGGATGAGGAGGGAAACCCCCATCCCGCCGTGCCTCCCACATCTCACATTCCGTAGGAACTCAACCGCCATGAGGCAGCTTTTAAGCAGACGAACCAGCAACGCTCAAGAGACGTCGAGGAAAAGGAGTCATGGTAGGTACGGGGGTCCTATGTCCCGCCGCGCCGCCCACATCCCACCATCCACAGGATCCCACAAACCGTGAGGCGGTATTTAAGCACCCAGCCCGCAATGCTCCACAGACGGGGAGGAAAAGGCAGGCACGTCAGGGGACGGGGCAAAAACCCAATCCCGCCGCGCCCCCCACATCCCACCATCCGCAGCAACTCAACCACCCTGAGGCAGCTTTTAAGCAAGCAAAGCCGCACTGCTCTAGAGAAGGCGAGGGAAGGGCAGGAGCGTCGAGGGATGACAAAGGAACACCAACCCACCATGCCTCCCACATCCCACCATCCAAGGAACTCCGCCACCAACAGGTGGCCTTTTAAGCAAGCCCGAACCGCAACGCTCCATGAAAGGTGAGGAAAAAGGCGGGCACGGCATGAGACTGGGCAAAAACCCATTCTTTCCAATGCCCCCCACATCCCACCGGTGAGGAAAAGGAATTACAGCGTCCCACCGCCATGCTTCCCACATCCCACCTTCCGAAGGAACTCAACCGCCGTGAGGCAGATTTTAAGCAGACGAACCCACAACGCTCCAGGGACGTTGAGGAAAAGGAGTCATGACAGGAACAGAGGCCCTATGTCCCGCCGCACCCCCCACATCCCACCATTCAAAAGAACTCAACCACCGTTGCGAAACTTTTAACCAAGAACCAGGACACCAACCATGCTCATCTATCATCATCCCATCCAAGTTATATCTGTCTAGTATCGCATCGTCTTTTTAGCAAGCCCTTGGAACCCGAAACCAAAATTGTGCGAGAGAATTCAACCCAAGCATATAGACGGGGCCCGTACATCAGCACCAACAAAATTCCACTACCAACAGGGAGAACTCCAAAGGGACAAGTGAGGGTCTTCAAGGTGGAGCTCACCCACCTGGGGATTCTTCGCTTGAGGTATAACCGAGGAGAAAGTCAGCCCTGGCACTGATTTAATGAGACCCGTCACAGTATCACCATCTTTCGATTAGTTTGTCCTTTACATGCGGGACCTGATCTTTGAGACAGGCATATGACTAGTGGAAGGATCAACCATGTAGCATCACCAACCACATCTGCAATGTTTGAGGTATGACTGAGCAGACCACTCAGACCCCAACACAAGCCCAAACCGTCGTCCCGAGCATTCAATTCCATTCGATTAGTTTGTCCTTCGTACATGCACAGCCTGATCTTTGAGACAATAATATGACTAATGGAAAGATCAACCGGGTACCATCACCAACCACATCTGCAATGTTTGAGGTATGACTGAGCAGACCACTCAGACCCCAACACAAGCCCGAACCATCTCTTCCCAAATCGACATGTTTCCCCTTAATTAGTCATCACCTCTGCATGACGCTCGTGTATCTTGCAGAAACAGTAGATACACATTCTCAAGCCACCCTTATGAACATCATCACCCAAGGCATGACTGAGGAGGAAGGCACCCCAACTTGTCCAATAATGAACCATGGAAATCGTTACCCTGTTGGTGTGAGTTTCTTAGGACCCAAATAACTCGCACGTGGCCCCGACAATGCGTTGAGCAAAGCACTCCCACCAATCATTGCCCAAGGCAGCTTGCTATGGTTCGCATGGAATATCACTGAATGAGAAATTTAGGAGCACGCTCTCGCATCCTGGTGATACCGACAGTTTCGCGCTTGAACCACTACCAAAATTCCACAACGCTCCAGAGAAGGTGAGGAAAAGGCGGTACAGCAAGGGACGACAAAGGAACCCAATCCCACCATGCCTCCCACATCCCAACATCTGCAAGAACTCAACCACAATCAGTGGATTTTAAGCAAAGCCCGACCCGCAACGCTCCATGAAAGGTGAGGAAAAAGGTGGGTACGACAGGACGGGGAAACAACCCAATCCCACCCATACCCCCCACATCCCACCAGTGAGGAAAAAGGTAGGAACGTCAGGGGATGAGGAGGGAAACCCCCATCCCGCCGTGCCTCCCACATCTCACATTCCGTAGGAACTCAACCGCCATGAGGCAGCTTTTAAGCAGACGAACCAGCAACGCTCAAGAGACGTCGAGGAAAAGGAGTCATGGTAGGTACGGGGGTCCTATGTCCCGCCGCGCCGCCCACATCCCACCATCCACAGGATCCCACAAACCGTGAGGCGGTATTTAAGCACCCAGCCCGCAATGCTCCACAGACGGGGAGGAAAAGGCAGGCACGTCAGGGGACGGGGCAAAAACCCAATCCCGCCGCGCCCCCCACATCCCACCATCCGCAGCAACTCAACCGCCCTGAGGCAGCTTTTAAGCAAGCAGAGCCGCACTGCTCTAGAGAAGGCGAGGGAAGGGCAGGAGCGTCGAGGGACGACAAAGGAACACCAACCCACCATGCCTCCCACATCCCTCCATCCAAGGAACTCCGCCACCAACAGGTGGCCTTTTAAGCAAGCCCGAACCGCAACGCTCCATGAAAGGTGAGGAAAAAGGCGGGCACGGCATGAGACTGGGCAAAAACCCATTCTTTCCAATGCCCCCCACATCCCACCGGTGAGGAAAAGGAATTACAGCGTCCCACCGCCATGCCTCCCACATCCCACCTTCCGAAGGAACTCAACCGCCATGAGGCAGATTTTAAGCAGACGAACCCACAACGCTCCAGGGACGTTGAGGAAAAGGAGTCATGACAGGAACGGAGGCCCTATGTCCCGCCGCACCCCCCACATCCCACCATTCAAAAGAACTCAACCACCGTTGCGAAACTTTTAACCAAGAACCAGGACACCAACCATGCTCATCTATCATCATCCCATCCAAGTTATATCTGTCTAGTATCGCATCGTCTTTTTAGCAAGCCCTTGGAACCCGAAACCAAAATTGTGCGAGAGAATTCAACCCAAGCATATAGACGGGGCCCTTACATCAGCACCAACAAAATTCCACTACCAACAGGGAGAACTCCAAAGGGACAAGTGAGGTTCTTCTAGGTGGAGCTCACCCACCTGGGGATTCTTCGCTTGATGTATAACCGAGGAGAAAGTCAGTCGTGTCACTGATTTAATGAGACCCTTCACAGTATCACCATCTTTCGATTAGTTTGTCCTTGTACATGCAGGACCTGATCTTTGAGACACGCATATGACTAGTGGAAGGATCACCCATGTAGCGTCACTAACCACATCTGCAATGTTTGAGGTATGACTGAGCAGACCACTCAGACCCCAACACAAGCCTAAACCGTCGTCCCGAGCATTCAATTCCATTCGATTAGTTTGTCCTTTGTACATGCACGACCTGATCTTTGATACAAGCATATGACTAATGGAAGGATCAGCCAGGTAGCATCACCAACCACATCTGCAATGTTTGAGGTATGACTGAGCAAACCACTCAGACCCCAACACAAGCCCAAACCATCTTCCCAAATCGACATGTTTCCCCTTAATTAGTCATCACCTCTGTATGACGCTCGTGTATCTTGCAAAAACAATAGATACACATTCTTCGCTTGATGTATAACCGAGGAGAACGTCAAACTTGTCACTGATTTAATGAGACCCTTCACAGTATCACCATCTTTCGGTTAGTTTGTCCCTGTACATGCACAGACTGATCTTTGAGACAAGCATATGACTAGTGTTCTCATCGGATATCCAACCAAGCCAAACCGTGTTCCATCATTCACATGGAAACATGTACAAGGACCAAATGAAAGCGAGGAGAAATTAAACCCCCACTTACGGATGAGGGTGCCAACGAGACCAACGTTCCCTTCCCAAAAAAGGGAGACCGCAGTATCTTGACAACCATCCACCACTCCCACACAATCGCGTAAGCACAACCATCAACCCACACAACTGACCGTCACGCCTCGAGGGAAGCAACCCGAGAGGCATCACAATGCAGCACATGAAGGCAGGGAAAGCCCGCTATGCATGACACAAGGGAAGGATTGATATACCCAACCCCCTAGCGCCAACGAGACCAACGTTCCATTCCCAAAAAAGGGAGACCGCAGTATCTTGACAACCATCCACCACTTCCACACAATCGCATAAGGGCAACCATCAACCCACACAACTGATCATGCACAACCTGATCTTTGAGACAAGCATATGACTAGTAGAAGGATCAGCCATGTAGCATCACCAACAACATCTGCATTGTTTGAGGTATGACTGAGCTCACCACTCAGACCCCAACACAAGCCCAAACCATCATCCCGAACATTCAATTCCGTTCCATTAGTTTGTCCTTTGTACATGCACAACCTGATCTTTGGGACAAGCATATGACTAATGGAAGGATCAGCCAGGTTGCATCACCAACCACATCTGCAATGTTTGAGGTATGACTGAGCAGACCACTCAGACCCCAACACAAGCCCAAACCGTCTTTCCAAATCGACAGGAACCCAATTAATGAGTCATCACCTCTGCATGATGCTCAATACCGCAATTGTGCGAGAGAATTCAACCCAAGCATATAAACAGGGCCCGTATATCATAACTGACAAAATTCCACTACCAACAGGGAGAACTCCGAAGGGACAAGTGAGGGTCTTCTAGGTGGAGCTCACCCACCTGGGGATTCTTCTCTTGATGTATAACTGAGGAGAAAGTCAGCCCTGGCACTAATTTAATGAGACCCATCACAGTATCACCATCTTTCGATTAGTTTGTCTTTGTACATGCGGGACCTGATCTTTGAGTCAAGCATATGACTAGTTGAAGGATCAGCCATGTAGCATCACCAACAACATCTGCATTGTTTGAGGTATGACTGAGCTAACCACTCAGACCCCAACACAAGCCCAAACCGTCGTCCCGAACATTCAATTCCATTCGATTAGTTTTTCCTTTGTACATGCACCACCTGATCTTTGGGACAAGCATATGACTAATGGAAGGATCAGCCAGGTAGCATCACCAACCACATCTGCAATGTTTGAGGTATGACTGAGCAAACCACTCAGACCCCAACACAAGCCCAAACCATCTTCCCAAATCGACAGGATTCCCCTTAATGAGTCATCACCTCTGCGTGACGACGCTCGTGTATCTTGTCGAAACAATAGATACACATTCTTCGCTTGATGTATAACCGAGGAGAACGTCAAACTTGTCACTGATTTAATGAGACCCTTCACAATATCACCATCTTTCGGTTAGTTTGTCCCTGTACATGCACAGACTGATCTTTGAGACAAGCATTTGACTAGTGTTCTCAACGGATATCCAACCAAGCCAAACCGTGTTCCATCATTCACATGGAAACATGCACAAGGACCAAATGAAAGCGAGGAGAAATTAATCCCCCACTTACGGATGAGGGTGCCAACGAGACCAACGTTCCCTTCCCAAAAAAGGGAGACCGCAGTATCTTGACAACCATCCACCACTCCCACACAATCGCGTAAGCACAACCATCAACCCACACAACTGACCGTGACGCCTCAAGGGAAGCAACCCGAGAGGCATCACAATGCAGCACATGAAGGCAGGGAAAGCCCGCTATGCATGACACAAGGGAAGGATTTATATACCCAACCCCCTAGAGCCAAGGAGACCAACGTTCCCTTCCCAAAAAAGGGAGACCACAGTATCTTGACAACCATCCACCACTCCCACACAATCGCGTAAGCACAACCATCAACCCACACAACTGACTGTGACACCTCGAGGGAAGCAACCCGAGAGACATCACAATGCAGCACATGAAGGCAGGGAAAGCCCGCTATGCATGACACAAGGGAAGGATTTATATACCCAACCCCCTAGAGCCAAGGAGACCAACGTTCCCTTCCCAAAAAAGGGAGACCGCAGTATCTTGACAACCATCCACCACTCCCACACAATCGCGTAAGCACAACCATCAACCCACACAACTGACCGTGACGCCTCAAGGGAAGCAACCCCAGAGGCATCACAATGCAGCACATGAAGGCAGGGAAAGCCCGCTATGCATGACACAAGGGAAGGATTTATATACCCAACCCCCTAGAGCCAAGGAGACCAACGTTCCCTTCCCAAAAAAGGGAGACCGCAGTATCTTGACAACCATCCACCACTCCCACACAATCGCGTAAGCACAACCATCAACCCACACAACTGACTGTGACGCCTCGAGGGAAGCAACCCGAGAGACATCACAATGCAGCACATGAAGGCAGGGAAAGCCCGCTATGCATGACACAAGGGAAGGATTTATATACCCAACCCCCTAGAGCCAACGAGACCAACGTTCCCTTCCCAAAAAAGGGAGACCGCAGTATCTTGACAGCCATCCACCACTCCCACACAATCGCGTAAGCACAACCATCAACCCACACAACTGACCGTGACGCCTCGAGGGAAGCAACCCGAGAGGCATCACAATGCAGCACATGAAGGCAGGGAAAGCCCGCTATGCATGACACAAGGGAAGGATTGATATACCCAACCCCCTAGAGCCAACGAGACCAACGTTCCCTTCCCAAAAAAGGGAGACCGCAGTATCTTGACAACCATCCACCACTCCCACACAATCGCGTAAGCACAACCATCAACCCACACAACTGACCGTGACGCCTCGAGGGAAGCAACCCGAGAGGCATCACAATGCAGCACATGAAGGCAGGGAAAGCCCGCTATGCATGACACAAGGGAAGGATTGATATACCCAACCCCCTAGAGCCAACGAGACCAACGTTCCCTTCCCAAAAAAGGGAGACCGCGGTATCTTGACAACCATCCACCACTCCCACACAATCGCATAAGCGCAACCATCAACCCACACAACTGATCATGCAGGACCTGATCTTTGAGACAAGCATATGACTAGTGGAAGGATCAGACATGTAGAATCACCAACAACATCTGCATTGTTTGAGGTATGACTGAGCTCACCACTCAGACCCCAACACAAGCCCAAACCGTCGTCCCGAACATTCAATTCCGTTCGATTAGTTTGTCCATTGTACATGCACAACCTGATCTTTGAGACAAGCATATGACTAATGGAAGGATCAACAAGGTTGCATCACCAACCAAATCTGCAATGTTTGAGGTATGACCCCACCTCAACGTCCTTCCCTTCAAGGCACGCCGCATGCACCAAGACGGGCCTCGAGGCCCCTTCAAATCGTCTCACTCGGATGCCATTGTCTGGAAACGACTATCAGCCCGCAAGATCACACATGCGACAAACCCCATCTCGTTGTCATCGTTTTTAGGGCGCACTACCTCGGGAAAGACAAGCCCCAAGCACGGGACGAATCATCGAGAATTCATGGCATTGCGTCCATGCCATTTTCCATGTCACTGGGCATGTCATCGGGTGGCTCTAGGCACGCAGGACAAGACCCACGCCCAGGGGGGGTCGCCGACCACTCCCCCCCCTAAAGAGACATTTATGCATTTCCAGCTATTCCACTAGGAAACATCAACAGTGACGAGGAGACATACTGATGGGTTTAGACCACCCTAAGGGCACCGCAGTGCATGAAAGACAACACGGGTTGCCCTAAAAGAGCTATGAAACCATAGGAAGGGCCACCGACGTGACCCCTTAGGCACATGAAGGCCGCCGACACGTCATGGCATCCGTCCCGCGTCTCGTCCATCACCGCAGAGAAGACACGCCCCATGTCCAGAGCGGGTCCTCACGCATGAAAGGAATTATCTTGAGGCGGTCATTGTCATTACATACCGTACCCAACAACATATGACAAACCCCACCACGTCGTCCTTCCTTGCAAGGCACACCGCATCCTCCAAGGCAAGCCCCGATGCCCCTTCAAATCGTCCCACTCGGGTGGCGTTGTCTCCACGTGATTGTCAGTACGTCGGACCTGACACGCGACGCACCCCGGCTCATTGTCATCACTTTTATGGCGCATTACCTCAGACAAGACAAGCCCCAAGCACCGTATGAATCCTCAAGCTTTCATGGATTTGTCTGGAGGCCATTTTTCCATGTCCGTGGGCATGTCACTAGGTGGCTCTGGGCACGCAGGACAAGACCCACGCCCAGGGGGGGTCGCCGACCACTCCCCCCCTAAAGAGACATTTATGCATTTTCAGCTGTCCCACCAGGAAACATCAGCACTGACGAGGAGACATACTAACGGGTTTAGACAACCCTGTGGGCACCACAGCGCATGAAAGACAACACGTGTTGCCCTAAAAGATATATGAAACCATAGGAACAGCCACCGATGTGACCCCTTAGGCACATGAAGGCCGCCGACACGTAGTAGCATTCATCCCGGGTAGCGTCCAACACCGCCGAGAAGACAGGCCCCATGTCCAGAGAGGGTCCTCACGCATGAAATGAATTCTCTTTAGGTGGTCATTGTCATTACATACGGGACACGACAACAGATGACAAACCCCACCGCAACGTCCTTCCTTTCAAGGCACGCCACACGCACCAAGACGGGCCTCGAGGCCCCTTCAAATCGTCTCACTCGGATGCCATTGTCTGGACACGACTGTCAGTCCGCAGGATCACACATGCGACAAACCCCATCTCATTGTCATCGTTTTTAGGGCGCACTACCTCGGGCAAGACAAGCCCCAAGCACGGGACGAATCATCAGAAATTCATGGCACTGCGTCGATGCCATTTTCCATGTCACTCGGCATGTCAGTGGGTGGCTCTAGGCACGCAGGACAAGACCCACGCCCAGGGGGGGTCGCCGACCACTCCCCCCCTAAAGAGACATTTATGCATTTCCAGCTATACCACCAGGAAACATCAACAGTGACGAGGAGACATACTGATGGGTTTAGACCACCCTAAGGGCACCGCAGTGCATGAAAGACAACACGGGTTGCCCTAAAAGAGCTATGAAACCATAGGAAGGGCCACCGACGTGACCCCTTAGGCACATGAAGGCCGCCGACACGTCATGGCATCCGTCCCGCGTCTCGTCCATCACCGCAGAGAAGACGCGCCCCATGTCCAGAGCGAGTCCTCACGCCTCAAAGGAATTATCTTTAGGTGGTCATTGTCAATACATACCGTACCCAACAACATATGACAAACCCCACCACATCGTCCTTCCTTGCAAGGCACACCGCATCCACCAAGGCAAGCCCCGAGGCCCCTTCAAATCGTCTCACTCGGATGCCGTTGTCTCCACGTGATCGTCAGTACGTCGGACCTCACACACGCGACAAACCCCATCTCATTGTCATCGTTTTTATGGCGCACTACCTCGGGCAAGACAAGCCCGAAGCACGGGACAAATCATCAGGAATTCTTGGCATTGCGTCGATGCCATTTTCCACGTCACTCGGAGTGGGTCTGACACGCGACACACCCCAGCTCATTGTCATCACTTTTATGGCGCATTACCTCAGACAAGACAAGCCCCAAGCACCGTACGAATCATCAGGCTTTCATGGATTCGTCTGGAGGCCGTTTTTCCATGTCCGTGGGCATGTCACTGGGTGGCTCTGGGCACACAGGACAAGACCCACGCCCAGGGGGGGTCGCCGACCACTCCCCCCCTAAAGAGACATTTATGCATTTCCAGCTGTCCCACCAGGAAACATCAGCACTGACGAGGAGACATACTGATGGGTTCAGACAACCCTGTGGGCACCACAGCGCATGAAAGACAACACGTGTTGCCCTAAAAGAGATATGAAACCATAGGAATAGCCACCAATGTGACCCCTTAGGCACATCAAGGCCGCCATCACGTACTAGCATCCATCCCGGGTAGCGTCCAACACCGCCGAGAAGACAGGCCCCATGTCCAGAGAGGGTCCTCACGCATGAAATGAATTCTCTTTAGGTGGTCATTATCATTACATACGGGACACGAAAACACATGAATAACCACACCTCAACGTCCTTCCTTTCAAGGCACACCGCATGCACCAAGACGGGCCTCGAGGCCCCTTCAAATCGTCTCACTCGGATGCCTTTGTCTGGAAACGACTGTCAGCCCGCAAGATCACACATGCGACAAAACCCATCTCATTGTCATCGTTTTTAGGGCGCACTACCTCGGGAAAGACAAGCCCCAAGCACGGGACGAATCATCAAGAATTCATGGCATTGCGTCGATGCCATTTTCCATGTCACTGGGCATGTCATCGGGTGGCTCTAGGCACGCAGGACAAGACCCACGCCCAGGGGGGGTCGCCGACCACTCCCCCCCTAAAGAGACATTTATGCATTTCCAGCTATTCCACCAGGAAACATCAAAAGTGACGAGGAGACATACTGAGGGGTTTAGACCACCCTAAGGGCACCGCAGTGCATGAAAGACAACACGGGTTGCCCTAAAAGAGCTATGAAACCATAGGAAGGGCCACCGACGTGACCCCTTAGGCACATGAAGGCCGCCGACACGTCATGACATCCGTCCCGCGTCTCGTCCATCACCGCAGAGAAGACACGCCCCATGTCCAGAGCGGGTCCTCACGCATGAAATGAATTATCTTTAGGCGGTCATTGTCATTACATACCGTACCCAACAACATATGACAAACCCCACCACGTCGTCCTTCCTTGCAAGGCACACCGCATCCTCCAAGGCAAGCCCCGATGCCCCTTCAAATCGTCCCACTCGGGTGGCGTTGTCTCCACGTGATTGTCAGTACCTCGGACCTGACACGCGACGCACCCCGGCTCATTGTCATCACTTTTATGGCGCATTACCTCAGACAAGACAAGCCCCAAGCACCGTATGAATCCTCAAGCTTTCATGGATTTGTCTGGAGGCCATTTTTCCATGTCCGTGGGCATGTCACTAGGTGGCTCTGGGCACGCAGGACAAGACCCACGCCCAGGGGGGGTCGCCGACCACTCCCCCCCTAAAGAGACATTTATGCCTTTCCAGCTGTCCCACCAGGAAACATCAGCACTGACGAGGAGACATACTGGAGGGTTTAGACAACCCTGTGGGCACCACAGCGCATGAAAGTCAACACGTGTTGCCCTAAAAGATATATGAAACCGTAGGAACAGCCACCGATGTGACCCCTTAGGCACATGAAGGCCGCCGACACGTAGTAGCATTCATCCCGGGTAGCGTCCAACACCGCCGAGAAGACAGGCCCCATGTCCAGAGAGGGTCCTCACGCATGAAATGAATTCTCTTTAGGTGGTCATTGTCATTACATACGGGACACGACAACAGATGACAAACCCCACCGCAACGTCCTTCCTTTCAAGGCACGCCACACGCACCAAGACGGGCCTCGAGGCCCCTTCAAATCGTCTCACTCGGATGCCATTGTCTGGACACGACTGTCAGTCCGCAGGATCACACATGCGACAAACCCCATCTCATTGTCATCGTTTTTAGGGCGCACTACCTCGGGCAAGACAAGCCCCAAGCACGAGACGAATCATCAGGAATTCATGGCACTGCGTCGATGCCATTTTCCATGTCACTCGGCATGTCATTGGGTGGCTCTAGGCACGCAGGACAAGACCCACGCCCAGGGGGGGTCGCCGACCACTCCCCCCCTAAAGAGACATTTATGCATTTCCAGCTATACCACCAGGAAACATCAACAGTGACGAGGAGACATACTGATGGGTTTAGACCACCCTAAGGGCACTGCAGTGCATGAAAGACAACACGGGTTGCCCTAAAAGAGCTATGAAACCATAGGAAGGGCCACCGACGTGACCCCTTAGGCACATGAAGGCCGCCGACACGTCATGGCATCCGCCCCGCGTCTCGTCCATCACCGCAGAGAAGACACGCCCCATGTCCAGAGCTGGTCCTCACGCCTCAAAGGAATTATCTTTAGGCGGTCATTGTCAATACATACCGTACCCAACAACATATGACAAACCCCACCACGTCGTCCTTCCTTGCAAGGCACACCGCATCCACCAAGGCAAGACCCGAGGTCCCTTCAAATCGTCCCACTCGGATGGCGTTGTCTCCACGTGATTGTCAGTACGTCGGACCTGACACGCGACGCACCCCGGCTCATTGTCATCACTTTTATGACGCATTACCTCAGACAAGACAAGCCCCAAGCACCGTACGAATAATCAAGCTTTCATGGATTTGTCTGGAGGTCGTTTTTCCATGTTCGTGGGCATGTCACTGGGTGGCTCTGGGCACGCAGGACAAGACCCACGCCCAGGGGGGGTCGCCGACCACTCCCCCCCTAAAGAGACATTTATGCATTTCCAGCTGTCCCACCAGGAAACATCAGCACTGACGAGGACACATACTGATGGGTTCAGACAACCCAATGGGCACCACAACGCATGAAAGACAGCACGTGTTGCCCTTAAAGAGCTACGAATCCATACGAACAGCCACCAAAGTGACCCCTTAGGCACACGAAGGCCGCCGACACGTCATGGCATCCGTCCCGGGTATCATCCAACACCGCCGAGAAGACAGGACCCATGTCCAGAGCGGGTCCCCGCGCATGAAATGAATTATCTTTAGGCGGTCATTGTCTTTACATTCCGAACACAACAACATGTGACAAACCCCACCTCGACGTCCTTCCTTTCAAGAAACGCCGCATGCACCAAGACGGGCCCCGAGACCCCTTCAAATCGTCTCACTCGGATGCCATTGTCTGAACGCGACTGTCAGTCCGCAGGATCTCGAAGGCGACAAACACCATCCCATTGTCATCGTTTTTATGGCGCACTACCTCGGGCAAGACAAGCCCCAAGCACGGGACGAATCATCAGGCATTCATGGCATTACGTCGATGTCATTTTGCATGTCAATGGGCATCACATTGGGTGGCTCTAGGCACGCAAGACAAGACCCACGCCCGGGGGGGTCGCCGACCACTCCCCCCCTAAAGAGACATTTATGCATTTCCAGCTATTCCACCAGGAAACATCAACACCGACGAGGAGACATACTGATGGGTTTAGACCACCCTGAGGGCAGGGCAGCGCATGAAAGGCAACACGTGTTGCCCTAAAAGAGCTATGAAACCATAGGAAGGGCCACCGACGTGACCCCTTAGGCACATGAAGGCCGCCGACACGTCATGGCATCCGTCCCACGTATCGTCCATCACCACAGCGAAGACACGCCCCATGTCCAGAGCGGGTCCCCACGCATGAAAGGAATTCTCTTTAGGCGGTCATTGTCATTACATACCGGACCCAACAACATATGACAAACCCCACCTCATTGTCCTTCCATTCAAGGCACACCGCATCCACCAAGGCAAGCCCTGAGGCCCCTTCAAATCCTCTCACCCGGATGGCGTTGTCTCCACCTGATTGTCAGTACGGAGGACCTGACACGCGACGAAACCCGGCTCATTGTCATCACTTTTATGGCGCACTACCTCGAACAAGACAAGCCCCAAGCACCGGACGAATCATCAAGCTGTCTTTGCTTTGTCCGGAGGCTGTTTTTCCATGTCCGTGGGCATGTCACTGGGTGGCTCTGGGCACGCAGGACAAGACCCACGCCCAGGGGGGGTCGCCGACCACTCCCCCCCTAAAGAGACATTTATGCATTTCCAGCTGTCCCACCAGGAAACATCAGCACTGACGAGGAGACATACTGATGGGTTTAGACAACCCTGTGGGCACCACAGCGCATGAAAGACAACACGTGTTGCCCTAAAAGAGATATGAAACCATAGGAACAGCCACTGATGTGACCCCTTAGGCACATCAAGGCCGCCGACACGTAGTAGCATTCGTCGCGGGTAGCATCCAACGCCGCCGAGAAGACAGGCCCCATGTCCAGAGCGGGTCCTCGCGCATGAAATGAATTCTCTTTAGGTGGTCATTGTCATTACATACGGGACACGACAACATATGAAAAACCCCACCTCGACGTCCTTCCTTTCAAGGCACGCCGCATGCACCAAGACGGGCCCTGAGGCCCCTTCAAATCGTCTCACTCGGATGCCATTGTCTGGACGCGACTGTCAGTCCGCAGGATCGCACATGCGACAAACCCCGTCTCATTGCCATCGTTTTTAGGGCGCACTACCTCGGGCAAGACAAGCCCCAAGCACGGGACGAATCATCAGGAATTCATGGCATTGCGTCGATGCCATTTTCCATGTCACTGGGCATGTCTGTGGGTGGCTCTCGGCACGCAGGACAAGACCCACGCCCAGGGGGGGTCGCCGACCACTCCCCCCCTAAAGAGACATTTATGCATTTCCAGCTATTCCACCAGGAAACATCAACACTGACGAGGAGACATACTGAGTGGTTTAGACCACCCAGAGGGAACCGCAGCGCATGAAAGGCAACACGTGTTGCCCTAAAAGGGCTATGAAACCATAGGAAGGGACACCGACGTGGCCCCTTAGGCACATGAAGGCCGCCGACACGTCATGGCATCCGTCCCGCGTATCGTCCAACACCGCCGAGGAGACAGGACCCATGTCCAGAGCGGGTCCTCACGCATGAAATGAATTCTCTTTAGGTGGTCATTGTCTTTACATACCGGACACAACAACATATGACAAACCCCACCTCAACGTCCTTCCTTTCAAGGCACGCCGCACGCACCAAGACGGGCCCCGAGGCCCCTTCAAATCGCCTCACTAGGATTCCATTGTCTGGACGCGATTGTCAGTCCGTAGGATCTCACAGGCGACAAACCCCACCCATCTCATTGTCATCGGTTTTATGGCGCACCACCTCGGGCAAGACAAGACCCTAGCACGGGAAGAATCATCAGGAATTCAGGGCATTGCGTCGATGCCATTTTCCATGTCACTGGGCATGTCATTGGGTGGCTCTAGGCACGCAGGACAAGACCCACGCCCAGGGGGGTCGCCGACCACTCCCCCCCTAAAGAGACATTTATGCATTTCCAGCTATCCCACCAGGAAACATCAACACTGACGAGGAGACATACTGATGGGTTTAGACCACCCTGAGGGCACCACAGCGCATGAAAGACAACACGTGTTGCCCTAAAAGAGCTATGAAACCATAGGAAGGGCCACCGACGTGACCCCTTATGCACATGAAGGCCACCGACAAGTCATGGCATCCATCCCGCGTATCGTCGATCACCGCCGAGAAGACACGCCCCATGTCCAGAGCGGGTCCTCACTCATGAAAAGAATTCTCTTTAGGTGGTAATTGTAATTACATACAGGACCCAACAACATATGAAAAACCCCACCTCGACGTCCTTCCTTTCAAGGCACGTCGCATCCACCAAGACATGCCCCGAGGCCACTTCAAATCGTCTCACTCGGATGGCTTTGTCTCCACGCGATTGTCAGTTCGTCGGACCTGACACGCGACGAACCCCGTCTCATTGTCATCGCTTTTATGGGGCACTACCGCGGGCAAGACAAGCCCCAAGCACAGGAGGAATCATCTAGAGGCCATTTTTCCATGTCTGTGGGCATGTCACTGGGTGGCTCTGGGCACGCAGGACAAGACCCACGCCCAGGGGGGGTCGCCGACCACTCCCCCCCTAAAGAGACATTTCTGCATTTCCAGCTCTCCCACCAGGAAACATCAGCACTGACGAGGAGACATACTGAGTGGTTCAGACCACCCAGAGGGAACCGCAGCGCATGAAAGACAACACGTGTTGCCCTAAAAGAGCTATGAAACCATAGGAACGGCAACCGACGTGACCCCTTAGGCACGTGAAGGCCGCCGACACGTCATGGCATCCTTCCCGCGTATCGTCGACCACCGCCGAGAAGACAGACCCCATGTCCAGAGCGGGTCCTCACGCATGAAATGAATTCTCTTTAGGTGGTCGGTGTCGTTACATACCGAACCCAACAACATATGACAAACCCCAGCTCGGCGTCCTTCCTTTCAAGGCACCCCGCATCCACCAAGACAAGCCTCGAGGCCCCTTCAAATCGTCTCACTCGGATGGCATTGTCTCCACGCGATTGTCGGTACGTAGGACCTCACACGCGACGAACCCCGGCTCATTGTCAAAGCTTTTAAGGCGCACTACCCCGGAGAAGACAAGCCCCAAGCACCGGACGAATCATCACGCATTGATGGCATTGTCTAGAGGCCATTTTTCCATGTCCGTGGGCATGTCACTGGGTGGCTCGAGGCACGCAGGACAAGACCCACGCCCAGGGGGGGTCGCCGACCACTACCCCCCTAAAGAGACATTTATGCATTTACAGCTATCCCACCAGGAAACATCAGCACTGACGAGGAGACATACTGAGTGGTTTAGACCACCCAGAGGGCACCCCAGCTCATGAAAGACAACGCGAGTTGCCCTAAAAGAGCTATGAAACCATAGGAACGGCCACCGACGTGACCCC